>CM031591.1:2459736-2528091 GCA_018467065.1 Ephestia elutella | reverse complement strand
TTGGCAGTAAAATCAACTTGAACGCCGTCGTAACGCTAACGTGGCACGATCCTCAGATGTTTTACGTCTGCCAGAAGATCCGTGACGGGGCGGCGGCGACGGTTACAAAAGGATGTTGAATAAAAATCAAACCAATAAATATATACGGACAAATAACGGATATACAAACAATCTTTTAAATCCTACATTGCCAAGACTACAGTCCAGTTGCACCTTATAACATTGTAAGGAGGATCAACAGCGTAATTTGTAGAATTTTGGTGATTTGATTCAATAAAATAAGCTCCAGTCTTATTGCCTTCATTAAAATTATTACGCACGTGATATGACATACTTTGTTTGTTCCTCCGGTGGTAGCAAAGTGTTTATGGGCGCCCGCCTGTGACTGCAAAGGTCCCAGGTTCGAATTCTGCCCGTGCTTCATGAGTTTGCAGACCAATCTGACTCATGTATGGTAGTTTTCATCGACCACCACTTGCTTCCGGTGAAGGAAAACTTCGTGAGGAAACCTGCACTCCGGTTGATGATTATCTGCTAGTGTGTGAAATAGCCTGTGGTGTGGCCCTAGAATAGCACCAACCCATCTCTTCCCGTGGGTGTCGTAAGAGGCGACTAAGGGATTAAAAACACCGGAGGATGGGCAGCAGCATCTTTCCGCGTACTATGCCATCACACTGCGATCGCCAACCCGCATGCCAAGCGTGGCGATTACGGCAAAACCCCCCACGGATAAAATCCTTGGGAGAGGCCTTTGTCCAGCAGTGGACGTCTTTAGGCTGAGAGAGAGAGAGAGAGAGTGTGAAATGGAGAAGGCAATGGCAAGCCACTCCAATAACATTGCCAAGATAGTCGTTGTGTGTGTTTCATTCGACATAATGACCACGATATCAGTATGAGGAATACGACTAATTCTTCCTCCGGTTTATAATGGTGTGTTCCAACTGCCACTTTTTATCATTGTACCTCACGCCACCGACAGGGTTGATCCTCATTCCTTTACACAACAAATATATCTTAAAAAGAAGTAGAGGAAGACCCATGGATAAAATAATAACTTCGATCAGACTGTTAGTTCCATGGGAAGGCCAAAGAAAAGGTAGATGGTGTTCATCATGACATAGATGGTGTTCATCATGACATAGTAGAAGGTGACATTACATTTGACATCTGGACGAGAAAAGTGGAGGAGACTGAAGGAAATCAAATGAGATAGGAATGATAATGTACTTGCTGATCCATTATTTGATCAGGTTGTCGATGGTAACTTATAGTAATAATCGTGTCTTAATAGTTTTTCAGTAGTAGTGTTTATTGAAATAATGCTACTAGGATGTTAGTACATATCACTACAGTTCCATGTCGTAATATTTTATAATGTTTGTCCTCCGGTTTTCGTATGCTTGAAATTTTTTTATCGATCGGAATACAGCAAAAACAAACCGACATATACCTAAAAACCTCGTTAATAAAACAATTTACAACCGTTTACATCTGTCACCAGCTATAAACACTACAGTTCAAAGCAAACCACCCTGACAAAATCTAAACAGAATAATCGCTTTGCTATTAACCCTGCAAGCGCTGATCCCTTCAACCTGTCGCCGCGACGCGCGGCGGGGTGCGACCGACCGACCCTCTCGAGACCACCCTACTGGGGTCTTTCAGCCCACCCGTGGGACATTATCTAATCCGAATTAACTATTATAAAAAGCCCGTTGAGTTGGCGAATGCACCCGGAGATAACAGTTACATAAAGTTAATTTGGTCGCGTGGCGCCCCGTTTTGGTTTTTGGGTTCGGTATTAGTTTGTGCAAATAGATTGGTGTTGGTATTTTGACTATGTATGTAGTGTTTCTAAAATAGGTCAAACTATCCTTAACATCAATGCTATTATGTTTCTGTCTAACCTACGATACCTAGCGGAAAGCAGTAGCCTAAAAGCCTCTGCTACTGCACCTAACTGTAGCTAGGAATTATAGGAATCTTATCAGAAAATTTTATATTTGTAGTTTGAAGTCATGTTTGTGAATAAAATGATTTGATTCTATAGTTTTTCTCAATCACTTTTCAACCGACTTCCCAAAAAAGGAGGAGGTTATATGTTTCGATGTATGTATGTTTTTTTTTTTATGTATGTTCGCCGATTTCTCCGCCTACAGTGGACTGATTTCCGAAATTGTTTTTTTATTCGTTATGGTATATACCCAAGTTGGTCCCATTTTAACCACGTCAGAATCTGTTCGGTAATTTTAAAGATACCTAACAAAATATAAAAATACCAACATTGCATTGTAGAGCAAAAGCCCGCGATAGCATGCCCTTCCTTATTTTATTAAAACTAAAGATTTTCTGTGTATGTTCCAAACATAGAAATAGCGATTAGCGACTATAAAAGTTGGATCATGATTACTTAGGCAGATTATTTGTAGCAATAACATTTAAAGTGGTAACTCAATTTCCTTAAAGTAAAGTTTTTTAAAGATTTTATTCCTAACTAGCTGTCGCCCGCGGCTTCGCCCGCGTGAGTTTCTCTTAGTGGAAAAATCTTTTTGTGTTCCAAACTGTTTCGGATTTTCGATTTTTATACGTCTACAGGAAATGCTCATCAGATTAACCAAGTTTTGCTAAGGCGCCATTTCCGTATATGTTATAGTGTAGCTGGTCTCTTGAAGTTATTCATCAGATGTTCCAGATCTTCAATTTTTATACGTCAGCAGAAAATGCTCATCAGGTTGAACGATTTTTGCTAAGGCGCCATTTCCATATATGTTATAGTGTAGCTGGTCTCTTGGAGCTTTTCATCAGATGTTCCAGATCTTTAATTTTTATACGTCAGCAGAAAATGCTCATCAGGTTGAACGACTTTTGTTAAGGCACCATTTCCATATTTCTTATAGTTTAGCTGTTCTGTTATGGTTCTTCATCAGGTGTTCCAGTTTTCAAAATGAATTATAGCCTATATGTTGCCCAGGCTTAATAGCTATACAACAAAAAAAGTTTCATTCAAATCCGTCCAGTAGTATTTGCGTGAAACGCGTACATACATACAGACAGACAGACAGACAGACAGACAGACAGACAGACAAGAAATTCCAAAAAAAATTTTTTGCTTTCTATTATTCTTTTTAAGTGTCCCTCTATCCATTTTAGTCAAAAATACTAAATGTACAGACAAAATATTTTTACTGTTTTATTATATGTATAGATAATATAAGAAATCACACCATCCATTGCCAGGCAATTGGTGCAGATATAAACCCCTGCCAGACATTGTAACTTTACTAAATTATAGTTATATTTGTTTTATTATAAAAGCTGAATTTAATATTACTTTGGAAGGCCACAAGGGTGCTTTTTATACCTATAAAAATCATCCTTGCTATCCATATTACCTGCATAATCAACTAAGATCCAAACTTCAAACCTAGTCGCTAATATTTTTTACTCGTATATACCACGCAGAGAAATATTCAGCATTTTTAAAATAAGGAAGGTTTGGTCGTCGCGTGCTCACGGTCTATTTATGTGCCAAAAATAATAGACAATTTGACATGTTCTAACATTTCAAATCAAACTGACATAAAAAGTTTCGAATTCTTAATTCTTTATTTTCGGCCACCAGTGAAAGAAAAGTTTAAGTTTTTATTAAAGAAAATGAAAAGGTGTAGAAGCACTAAAAATGATAAAATAAAACTTTTTTCCAAAAAAGTGAACCGACTTCCATCATGAAACTTAAAATCATGAAATAACAATAAAGAAAAATGTATTAGCATGCTACCTACTGAATGAGGTGAAGTCGGTGCCAAATTGAATATTAAATAATCTAAATTAACATTAGAATCATGTAGGTACATATACAAAATGCCTAGCTAAACAATTACATAGTCCTGCACTTGGCACCGACTTCACCTCATTTAGTAGGTAGCATGCTAATACATTTTTCTTTATTGTTATTTCATGATTTTAAGTTTCATGATGGAAGTCGGTTCACTTTTTTGGAAAAAAGTTTTATTTAAAGAAACAAAAGAAATATTAATATTCAAGCTACTTATATCACTAAACTACCGTGAGTTACCCGACATAACAGAACGTGAGTGACCCGGGTATTACAATTTTAATATACTAGAATGCCCGCGGCTCCACCCGCGGCAAAAAGTCCTCCAACTATCTCCACACAAAAATTCACAACAATCCATTGCTCGTTTTTACGTAAAAGGAGAACAAACAAACACACTTTCATATTTTATCATATTAATAGATTTGTCCCACGGAACCCTCACAACCGTTCCCACAAACGAACACTTTATCATCAACATTGTCAATCGAAGATCAGTAGGGTGGATGATTTGGATCCTAACATATCATCTGTGATGCTAACCGACCGACCGTTATTGAAACTCGTAATCCTGTAGAATTAAAATAGTTCCTTGTAGATATCTGATAATAATATAATTAGTAATGAAATTGCGTTTGCGGGTTAAGTAGTGTGGGACTATGAAAATGGGAGAAGTTAATTTTTGGAGTTGGTTTTGATTAAACTACTAAATTAACTTGAAATCGTAGTTTCATATCCTATTAGAAATGGTGGTGGCCTGATTGGTATGCTAACTCATGTAGCACAAGTAGGATTCGAACCTGGGATATTTCGCACACAGGGCGTCTTAACTACTGCTACATA
The DNA here is from genome assembly GCA_018467065.1 of Ephestia elutella. Lineage (NCBI taxonomy): Eukaryota > Metazoa > Arthropoda > Insecta > Lepidoptera > Pyralidae > Ephestia > Ephestia elutella. Next base: position 2,523,413 of record CM031591.1, on the reverse strand, counting down.
TTATCTACTAGTGTTTGTAATATATTGGGTAAAACTAAACGCAGGCGTTTCCTGTTATCGCCGCCAGGCGTTTTGGGGTTCTCACACTGCTAGCGTGGATGGCGTCGCGTGTGGTCCGCCATTGCATTGTCCAGGGCGATATCGGTTTGATTTTAATACGCGGAGCGGTCTCGCGTCTTTTGCTTGTTGTTTAGTTTGAGTGATAATTGTGAATTTCCTGTTTGTTAAATAACTATTGAATTTGTGTTTGTGAAAAACTCTGTTATTGTGACTTTTTCTTGTGAGAGGTGAAACGTGGCTGGCTGTTCACATCTGGCTGTTCCCGAGTGAAACTACGGGAAGAAATCTATTTAGTTGTTCTGGGGAATTGAGATCTCAAGGGTTAGGTAGGGTGATTAGGAATTCCCCCTTCCCGAAGACACTCAAGTTTGGATCCGAAGAGAAAGAAGATTTAATTTGGTAAGTGTTCAATTGTAGTTAATTTATAGGTTAGGTTATCATATAGGGCCCTGTAGCTCCCTTCATAAGCTACGGTGGTAGCAGACTGCGTTAAGTTAGTTAGGTTTTAGTCGGGCAAACGTGGTGCCGCGTGGAGATTTTTTTCCCGGTACTTATTTTTACCGGTGGTTTTTTCCCGGTGAAGTTCCGGTACAGAATTCTTCCCGCCGCTTCGTTTGTCCGGATTCTCTCTGCCACATTTTCTGGCAGCAGAGCGTAGTTGCTCTGCACATTTTCTGGTAGCAGAGCGTAGTTTATCTACCCTCTATTTGTTCGTTTGTAAAAAATAATTAATTGTTTGTAAAAATTATTAGATCTTTCTTAGTTTGTTTGTATAAGAATATTTGTAACCTTTTTTGTATTTGTTTGCGGTTTGTACCGTGCGTTCCGGGTTTGTGCCATTCTCATACCTACCGCGGTTCTTCGTGTAGTTGCTTGATTTTGTTGTTTTTTATTTACCTTTTGTTATTTTTTGTTTGTGACTTGACGCGATGGCGAAGGCCTCCAATGCTAGGGCGACACTCGCCAACGAATTGAGATGGTTTGTGACGGTTGAGGACTCCTGTCCCGGAAGGACAGGGAGGGCGCCATACTGCTAAGAGCGGATCACCTCCACTCACGATTGATTAGCGCGGAAGCGGCCATGGTGGTGCTTACCGAAGCCGAACTTGCCCCCGGAGGCCTACGCAGGTCACATGGCGGACATGGACCAGATCCTGAGTCTGCACGATGATATCGCGGAGGCGGTGACCGCAATAAGGGCGAGACAGGCTGGCGGACCAGCCCCTCGCACACCTGTTAGACAGGAAGGACCAGCGGTTACTGGTCGGCTCCCCACCCTTCAGCTGTCCCACTTTGGGGGTAGGATGGAGGAGTGGGTAGCATATAAAAATATGTTTGAGTCCCTGGTCGTAGCACGACAGGATTTGTCGAAGGCCCAGAAGATGGCCTACCTCCTCTCCACTCTTGAGGATGAAGCGCGGTCGCTCATCCAGCACCTCCGGGTGGAGGACGACCAGTACGATACGGCTTGGGAGTTAGTGAACTCCCGCTACCAAAACTTACGTTTGTTAGCGGATGCGCACGCCGCACAGTTGATGGCCCTGCCCAAGGTGGCCAACAGGGCACAGTTGCGCCTGCAGTTGCTCACGCCCGTTACAGTGGCCTGTAACGCGCTCCGCACACTGGGGCTGCCGGTGGACCAATGGTCCTTTTTGCTGGTGCACATTGTATTGGGCAAATTACCCAATGACATCCGCTCGCGATTTGAGCGCGAGAATGCGGAACGGGACAGCACCACCCTACCAACATTCACTGACTTGGTGAAGTTTTTGGAGTTTGAGGCACGGGCCGCTGAGAATACCATGACGGACTCAGCGCCATCCAGAGCGCCTGAACGTAGGCCCTTGGAACCCTCATGGAGAGGTAAGCCCCAACAGGGACGGCAACCGCCACCGCGTGGAGCTGGTGTGCGGGTTGCACACACGGCAGCAGTCGCGGGGGACGCGGACTGCCTGCAAGTTTCGTCGTTCGATAAGCGTGCAGAGCAGACGTGTTGCAAAAATATTTAAAATTACTAATTATTTGCGGAAACTAATTTGTACCCTATTGCGATAAATTAAATCAGTGTTAACAATAGCGGTCGCCGGCTACTTGTAACGTTTTTGTATCGAGCGTGCTCCCCGCAGTCCCCGCAGTACACTCATCATCATGAATATACAGCGGTCGACTACTAGAAGTGACATGAATGTTGAGCGCAGTGAATCCCAACCAAATTTATCCACCTCGGGTATGTCGAGTCCATTTGTGCCTGAAACATCAACCATAACGTTTCGCAATAAACGTAAGCATTGTGTGGAGGATGATGACGTCAGATCGCAGCTTGCAGGAATACAGACTCAAATGACAGCAATTATGGAACTGTTGACGTCATCTATCAATGCACAAAATGAAAGCAACGCAAGAATCAAAGAAGACATGTCAACTATTAAAGACCAGATGGCTGAAATTAAGAAAGGTCTGGGCCAAAATGAACAAAAATTAGCAAGCTTGAATTCAGAACAGACCGAGATTAAAGCTGAAATCAAAAGTTTAGTAGATTCCATCCACAAAACGGATACAAAACTTGTCTCATTAGAATCTGATGTTCAATCATTAAAAAAACCAAATACTTCACCCTTACTTCAAAAAAGTTCCCCAATTTGAACAAGTACTGGCCGAATTACACGATCAAAATTCTAGAAAAAAGAACATAATAATAGCGGGCATCAAAGAACCAAAATCCAGTGATAGTAAAGAACGTCGAGAGAGTGATAAGACGGAAGTGAACAGAATCATTGAAAATATTATAGACAACTGCTCTGATTCTTTTAAAGTTATGCGCGTTGGGAGGTACAACTCAGATAAGACTCGTCCAGTTAAGGTCTGTTTTGAGAAAGAGGAGACAGCCAGACGAATACTCCAATATAGAAATAAAAATAACAACGCTGACTTGAAAATATTTCCTGACCAAACAGTTTACCAGCAATCCAGATATAAAGACTTGAAAGATGAACTTGCTCTTCGGACTGCAAATGGTGAAAATAATCTTGTGATCAAATATGTAAAGGGAGTGCCCCAAATTGCTCAAATCCCTTCAAAAAACTACAACAAGGAGATGACTCACAATCAGAGATGATTCACCATACGCTTTCTACTTACGACACACTAAATTACAATAAAAAGTCACTTAAATTCCTTTATATAAATTGTCAAAGCATCGTAAAATCGGGCAAACTGGATGAGCTCTGCTGTGTGATAAATTCCATCGGAACTACAATTCATGTTATAGTGCTAACAGAAACTTGGATCAAAAGTGAAGAACAGGCCAAGCGCACTCAAATACCTGGATATACGCATTATTACCAATATAGGAAGACAACTGGTGGCGGAGTCTCAATCTTTGTAAGCAGTAACCTAAAACATCATTTTATTGAAAAAACATCGCAGGATGACAATCATTTTCTCTGGATACACCTAGAAAAATTTTCGATTGATATTGGTGCTGTGTACAAGCCTGGTCGGACTAATGTTAAAAAACTTCCTAGATACTTTCTCACAACAGTTGAGCCATAGAAATCGAGCACTGGTATTTGGCGATTTCAACTTTAATTTATTGGAGCCCGATCATGCTGTAGAAGATTATCAAGAAACACTACAAGAGAATGGTTTCAAGATAATTAACAAAGTTTCCATCGAATATTGCACAAGAGTATCAAAAACGAAGAAATCCATAATAGATCATATATCTACAAACTTAAATGAAAACTCCCTACATATGGCAATTTTAGAATCTGCAATCGCAGATCACAAGCAGATGTTTCTTGAAATCAATAAATATCAGCCACCTTCTAAGAAAAAGTCCAGTTTGAATCGATAGACTATGAAAAACTACGCAAGTTAGCGGAAGACATCATGACGAAAAGAAATAATAACGATTTTGGTGATTTCATTGTAACTCTTAATAACATAGTAGATCAATGCACCCTAACAAAGTACAAAATCTTAAATCCACCGAAGCAAGATTGGATTGATGCAAATATAATTGATGAAATTAACAGGAAAAATGCACTGTATAAACAACATAAAGACAATCCAGATGATGATACCCTAAAGAAAAAATTTTTGAAAGAAAGGAATAAAGTGTCCGAAGAAATACAAATAAAGAAAAAAGACTACTATCGTAAAAAATTCTCTGCCTGCAAAAATAAACCTAAAAAAATGTGGCAATTAATCAATAACCTAACTCATAATAAAATAAAAGAAGCTGCAGTTCCGTCAAAGCTGAATAAAGAAGGACAAACAATAACAGATAGGAAAGAAATTTGTGAACATTTTAACGAGTTTTTTGCAACAGTTGGATCAAGTTTAGCAGAATTAATCCCTAGCAAGTATCATAAGATAAGATAAGATAAGATAATCATTTATTGTCAACTGTGTACATAGAAAGATGTTACAAATTTTATATAGACACAACAGTTTGCCCATTTCGGACGTACAATATTTCAAAATAAATTCATATAAAATTAGATTTAAAAAATAATAACATTAATTCATTAATATTCAATAAGATTTCAATAATAATAGTTAGTCAGTTCTGTTAAAATATTCGTCTAAGTCATAAAAACATTTTTCAATTAACCAGTTTTTGAGTGCATTCTTAAAAGGCTTGCCATTTAAAGATTTTATATAAAGGGGCAGCTTGTTAAAAATTTTTATACCTGCTATAAAAGGTGCTTTTTGAATATATTGCGCTGGATGATTCAACAATGCATATATCATATTTATATTGAGGTCGTAAATTGTCTCTATTTTTATTCCTTTTTCTGAAGTATTCATCATTATCTTTTACAAATAAACAAATTTCTAGTATATAGATACACGTCAAAGTTAAGAATTTACTATTTTTGAACACATTTCTTAATGATGTATATCTATTCAAGTTAAACATTATTCGAAGACATTTCTTCTGTAGCACAAATGTGGAATGAATGTTCACGGAGTTGCCCCAAAATATAATGCCATATGTTAAAAGGGGGTAAACATAACCATAGTAAGCATTAATTGCCACATCTCTGGAAGTTGAATTCATCAGCATTGATATGGCATAGCAACAACTAGACATTTTTTTATTAGTTTGTTCAATATGTGCCTTCCAATTTAAGTGTGTATCAATGGTGACACCTAAAAATTTAACTTCAGTCACTTGTTCTATTGTTATATTGTCAATTACGATATTTACATCAAGAGGACTCCTCATGTAGTTCCTCAATTCAATTATTTTTTGTTTTATCTAAGTTTATTTTTAAATTTAAAGATGTCAGCCATTTAATTACAGTCATCAAAGTATCACAAATGTCATTTTTAAAATTATCTTGAGTCATATTATTACCAGACATAAAAATTGTTGCATCATCTGCAAACATCACACACATATTTGGATTAGTTATCAATGCAAGATCATTAATGTAAATCAAAAATAGGAGAGGGCCCAACACGCTCCCTTGTGGCACTCCTAGAGATACATTTTCAAAATTGGATTTCACTCTTTGCATTGTTTTAGATTCTGCGTCATATACATCCAGAACTGTAGCTTGTTCACGGTTAGTTAGATAAGATTTCATTAAGTTTAAAGCATTCCCTCTAATACCTATGTGTTCCAGCTGTTGCAAAAGGATATTGTGTACTACACAGTCAAAAGCCTTAGACATGTCCAAAAAGTCCAATACAAGATTTTTTATTATCAATTTCCGTCCAAATCTCTTTCAGTATTTTGAAATATGGCAGCAGTTGTGTTTTTACCTTTTTTGAAAGCCAAATTGATTTTTACTCAGTAATTGATGCTTATTTAAAAAAGATATTAATCTAATAGCAATTACTTTCTCGATTATTTTAGAGAAATAAGATAATAGTGCAATTGGTCTGAAGTTATTTATGTCTTTTTTAGACCCCTTCTTGTAAAGTGGCTTTATTAAAGTTTTTTTTCAAACAGTCTGGGAAAATGCCAGTCTCTAAAATTTGATTTATTATAAAAGTTAAAGGTTCAACTATAATGTCAACACTGGCTTTAATAAGTAACACAGGAATTTCGTCAAAACCTGTGCTTTTTTTATTTTTTAAATTTTTGATAATATCTCTTATTTCAGTAGTAGTCACAGGCGACAGAAAAATACTGTTTAAGTTGGGTTGTGTATTTGGTTTATATTTAATGTCATGTTTATTGTTTAGTTGATTTAATTTAATAAAATGTTTATTAACTGCTTCAGCTATGTCAAGTGGGTTAGTAATTAAATTGTCATCTTTTTGAATACACGGCATGGTCTCTTTAATAATGTTAGTCTTTTTTGTATTTTGTTTTATGACCTGCCAGGTGGCTTTATTTTTGTTACAACTTTGTTTAATGAACTTCGTATTTGTAATACGTTTTGACATCTTGGTTACAGATTTCATTATTTGACAGTACCTTTTATATTTATTTTTTATAGCAGTACAGTTACTCATTCTAGAATTCAAATAAAGTTCCCTTTTTATATTTACTAGACTTCAGTATGCCCTTTGTTCTCCAGTTAGGTTTTCTATTATAAGTAACTTTCATTTTTTTGGTTGGTACACACAGCCTAAAAATCAAGGAAATTTTTCTATAAATGCATCAAATGCATTTACAGGGTCCGTCTGAAAAAAGACATCTGTAAAATTTATTTGCAATAAGTACTTTAGGAATATTTCCAAATGGTAGTCAACATCAGTTCGAAAAACGTACCAGAATTTTTCATTAAAACTTTTATTTGAAGGTATTGTTATTAATTGACATGTATGGTCTGAGATTCCTAAATCTAATACGCGTGAGTCATATTCTTTAATGTTAGTAAATATATTGTCAATGCATCTTTGAGATGTTTTTGTAATTCTAGTAGCGGTTTCAATTGTAGGATATAATTTAAAAGATTTGAACATGTTCAAAAATGAATCTATTTTGGAATTTCTTTCGAGTATATTGCAGTTAAAATCACCTAAGATAAACACCTTTTCAAATTTAATTCTGGATCTGTAAACTATTTTTCTTAACAAATATTCCATATTGATTAAAAATATATCAAGGTCACTGTCTGGAGTTCTATAAGCACATAATATAAGATAATTTAGACCAGAAACAATCATTCCACAGCATTCAAAGTGGCTTTCAATCGACATTTTAGATATCCAGGCCAATTCTTTACATTCAATTGAATCTTTGGCATATATTATAACACCTCCTTGTTTTTTTACCTTTCTGGAGTAATGAGAAATCTTTTTTATAACCATCTAACTGAAATATATCAACTTCTTCTTCTTTTAAAATGAGTCTCACTAAAACAGCATATATCAATGTTTTTCTCATTTGTAAGTAATTCTAATTGATCAAGTTTGTTTTTTATACTTTGTGCATTAAGGTGTAAAATTGAAAATTTAGATTCTGAATCACTGTTCACGAAAAAATGTGGAATCCCTAGGTTCATTTGTGTTGTTCTTTACTTGGTTTACCGTTTTTGCTTTTATTTTGTTAAATAAAGATGGAATTGTACATTGCGACTTAGGTTTGACTGATGGTTCTACTGTTTTCTTAAGCAAATTGTTATTATTAGGAGTGCATTTAAAATAATTTGTAATTAGTTTTTGTGTTGGATAAGACCTATTTTCATGCGTTTTTTGAGTCTCATTTTTGCTAAACTTTAAATAACTTGTCATGTAATTAATACGCAGAATATCTCTCAACAATAATCTAGCTGTGGATACTTTTCTATTTTTTAATTGGAAATACTTATCATATTGCAGAGGCGTGAAGCATGTGTGTTGGAATTGAGAACACAGCAATTGCAAGTCATTATTTAGTTTATACACATTTAGGTTTTTATTCGAAAAAATTTCACCAACCAAGACATTAGTATTTGAAAGCAGAGATAAATAGTAATACATAAAGGATTTAAAACTTAAGGGATTTCTTTCATTAGGCCCAGCTAGTATAATTACATAATCTAGGTTAGTGAGACCTTTACACATATCGCCGCATGATGCTAAAATATGCTCTATTGTGGCATTAGGCTTAACTACAGATGTTACTAGAAATTCTTCACCAATAAGATTTTGAAGTATCTGACGAACGCCTTTCCCATATTGATCAGAGAATATTATGATCTGTCGTTTGTTGAAACCATTGTTGTCTTGGTATTTAGTTGTTTCTTCGATTTCCGCAGTATTTGAATCCTCATTTTCAGTTCTTTCAGTCACTGTATTCGTCGTAGGTTGAGAGTTAGTTTCAGGTTCAATCTGGGTAAAGTCCAAAGTTGTCTTGTGTAGGTTTTTTCGACTTTTATTAGTTTTTTCTTTTCTAGGAGTTGGTGATCTGCATATCAAATTTAATTGTTCTGTTTTCTTTTTATATAAAATAATTTCTTTCTTTAGTTTGCTGTTTTCAAGAGATAAATTCTCTATTTCTTTTTCTGCAGTTTGCAATTTAATCTCTAGATTAGTTATTTTGACCTTAAGATCATTTAACTCTTCTTTTACATTAAATGTGGTTTCAGGTAGACTTCTATTTAACTTGCATGTATCAGTATAACAGTACACTTACTACGACGTCGGTTGATCGTCACCACTGCTCTGGTTTGTCATCTTTAGCACCGGCAACAACTGACGAAGTGATAAGCATTATAAAAAAGTTAGATTCAAATACTAGTTCCGGATTAGACAAAATAAGTGTCAAAATGGTTAAATGTATTAAGTATCAAATCATCCGCGAACTAACTAACTGCATAAACCATTGTCTTGAAAAAGGTATATTCCCAAATAACTTAAAAATTGCTAAAGTAACACCTATCTTCAAATCTGGGAGTCAATCAGACCCCAACAATTATCGCCCCATATCGGTCCTTCCAGTTTTATCAAAAATTTTTGAAAAAGTGATTTATAAACGCCTAGATGCCTACCTAAATTCAATCAACTTTCTTTATTGTAAACAATATGGTTTCAGACCAAAATCAAATACTCTTTCTGCAACCGTTGATCTAGTCACAAAAATAAAAAATAGTATAGATGAAAAGAAGCTTTGCCTTGGAATCTTCATAGATTTAAAAAAAGCGTTCGACACAGTCAGCCACAAACTTCTACTGAGAAAGCTAAAAGATATAGGTATAACCAATGATGCCTTCAAAATATTAGAATCATATCTAACAAATCGTTCACAGGTAGTTTCAATTGCTGATTGTCGAAGTTGTACTGCCCAAGTAACTTACGGCGTTCCTCAGGGATCCGTGTTGGGACCTTTACTATTCCTTATATACATAAACAGTATAAGTAAACTTGAACTTAAGGGCGAATTGTCCTTATATGCCGATGATACAAGCCTCTTTTATTTTGGCCATAACATTGAATCAATCATTCAAGATGCACAAAGTGACCTTGACGTGTTGAATGTTTGGTTCCAATGTAATTTGTTAACTCTTAACATTTCTAAAACCCACTACGTAATTTTTTCTGCTAAAAACAAAAAAGTACAAAATTTCACACCATTAAAGATTAATAACTTAACCATTAGTAGATCAGATAGAGAAAAATTTTTAGGGCTAACTTTAGATAACCGGCTATCATGGAAATATCACATCAAAAATATTAGATCGAAATTATCATCCATAACGGGTGCCCTTCGCGGTATAGTTCGTTGTTTGCCTCTTAATGTTCGTTACACCATATACAACTCTATGGTGAAGCCACATATTGATTATTTGATTGAGGTCTGGGGATCAGCAGCCAAAACCAATCTTGAAGGCATTCAAAGATCTCAAAATAGACTGATCAAAACTTTGTTTCATTATGATTACCTAACGCCAACAAAAAAACTATATAAAGAGACTAAAATAATGGACATAAAGAAAACATATAAATATTACTCCTGCATCCTAATTAAGAAAATTTTATCGAAAGAATTGCTAACCAACATCACTATTAAAACCAACAACGAACACCCCTATCTAAGACGACTAAGAAATGCTAACAATTTGGTTTTGCGCCCGCCACGAACAAATTACGGAAAAAAGAATATAACATACGAGAGTGCTCAACTATATAACAAATTACCGGATAATATCAAAAATGCCAAAAGTTTAAAAACTTTTAAAAAACTACTTAAAACCTACATACTAAATAAAACCTGATCGCTGGTATTTCCTTACTCACGGAAAATATAATACTTAAATTAAAATAAAATAATAACATTATTAGCTAAGTATAATAAATTAAATAAATATAATATAAATTAATGAAATAAATATAACATAAATAAAATATAATAAAATAATATAAATATACCCATATCACTTCAACTTTATTATAATAAAGTATTGTATATGCTGAAATATATATAATAAAAAATAAAATAAATAATACATTATTTTATTTAATTTTATTAATAATCATTTATTATATAATAAATGTAGAATAAATATATATAAATAAATAAATAAAATAAATAAATAAATATATATCTTCTAACATATGCTCGTACATAAAGAAAATATAAAAAAGCAAACTTACTAAATACAGTAAATACTTACTGTACGTCCGTTCCGCAATGTCGCATCTAGTTTTGCTTATCTTTGTCACTTGTTGTCACATCGCAACCATAAAAACTAACCCGTGAGCCGTGCTGTTACGATGATTGCCTTCTACCCTACATATTTTTTATTGTTTAATAATAAGTTCATATAAATTTGTAAGTTCCGAATCTTTCGCAAATTCAATGTTATGTTTTATCTTGTGTAAAGTAATGTTTAATGTACGTTTTGCACGCAACGACATTTGTAAATAAAATTAAAATAAGCTAGTTTGTAAGTTCTCATGTAAGTGATTTATGTCTTATGAGAATAAAGATTTCTTTAACCCGAATGTGGCCGGATGGGCCACAGCCTGCTGCAATGCAGGGACTGGCAGAGGCTGCCAGTACAAGATCGGCGCCGCATGGCAAGGCGGCATGAACTTTGCTTCTACTGTTTGGGCAGTCACTATGCACGTGACTGTCCCAGGGCCATACCATGCAGTGCATGCCGTGGGCGGCACCACGCGATGCTTTGCATGAACCGCAACGGGGATGGCACCCGGATGTTGAGGCAGGGGTCCCCTATGGGCGGGGGCGCTCCTGCGCGAAGCCCTCCACCACCGGACGGAGGACGCGGCTTCGCTCGTCGCACCCCCTCGGGAGGGGGTCGCGTACCTGCGCGGGTCTTGGCGGACCGGGACCACGCGCCCCAAGGTCATGGCCAGTATGTAGCTGGCCAGGCCCCGGATAGGGCCCCCATGGGCGGGGGCCCTAGATCGGACGTGAGAGTGGGGACACCCCTCCACGCGGGTTACCAATGCCCAACACATGCAGCCGCAGCGGTTTTCTCCGCCGCTGCACGAGTACCCACGGCTGGAGTACCACCCGCCGTACCATATGTATGGCCGGGCCGCGGGTTCTGCCCCCCTCAGATGGGGATGTGCACTCGCCCGCCATATTATCCGGGTCAGTGGCGCGCCCCTGGTTTGGAGAGAGTGGGGAGCCCGTAACTAGCTTGCTCCCTTGCTGGGACAGAGCCGCGGACGGTTCTGTTCCCTACCGCGGTGGTCCGCGTATGGGGTCGTGGGGAAGCCATTAATTTGAGAGCTCTGTTGGACTCAGGGGCTCAAAGCAGTTTGGTTACCACTCGAGTGGCCCGCCAGTTAGGTTTAGTCGTGGAAGACTCGCCTGTGCCACTTCTTGGAGTTGGTGGCATACAAGTGAAGTGTCTGACGGGCCAGACACTTGTCACCTTTTCTTCGCTGAAGTCCTCCACAATGAGGATCACGACTTCGGCTATGGTAATGGATACCATTGCGGGTTGGCACCCCTCGACAGACATACCGCCGGGTGTGTTGTCTTTGGTTTCGGATCTGGATTTGGCCGACCCCTTTGTCTTTCATCCCGGCCCAGTGGACTTGCTCCTGGGCTCGGACGTATTGGGTTGGATTTTGTTGGGTACACAGAAGGCTCTGGGTTCGTCTTCACTGATGGCAGTGTCTACTATCTTTGGTTTTGCCCTGATGGGCCCTGTGTTTGATAATGGCACCGTGGAGGAGCCACCGGTTGTCGCATCTGCGTCCTTGGCCAAGACCATGCAAAGGTTTTGGGAGGTGGAGGAGCCACCTATGAGTTCCAGGATGGATCCGGAACACGCTGAGTGCGAAGCCCTTTTTCGATCGACCACGGAGAGGTTGCCCTCCGGTCGGTTTGTAACTAGGTTACCTTTTGTTGCCTCTCGTCCTAGCCTAGGGCAAAGTAGGGCGCTTGCGGAGAAACGACTGCTGTCCATGGAGCGACGTATGCAGCGTGACCACGTACTTCGCGATAAATATATTGAATTTATGCGCGAGTACGAGGATTTGGGTCACATGTCTCCGGCTCGAGTTGATTGGAGCTCAACTGAGCATTATTTTTTGCCCCACCACGCGGTGGTGAAGGCCTCAACGGGCAAGTTGCGGACTGTCTTTGATGGGTCCGCACCCACTTCGAACGGGGTTTCGTTGAATCTGTGTTTGCATTCGGGTCCCAAATTGCATAGGGACATAATTGACATCATCTTGAACTTTAGAAGACATCAAGTGGTTTTTGGTGCGGACATCCGGATGATGTTCCGCCAGACAGTCATACATCCTGAGGACAGGCGATTCCAGTTGATACTCTGGCGTGAGCGCCCTGAGGATCCTGTGACGGTGTATGAACTCAACACAAACACGTATGGTTTGAAATCTAGTCCCTATATCGCCATCAGATCATTGCTTGAATTGGCAGAGCGGGAACGGATCCGCTTTCCCCGTGGGGCTTCCGTGCTGTCACGTGACTTGTATGTTGATGACGTGTGCACCGGAGCCCAAAGTATTGAGGAGGCCCTCCTACTGCGGGATGAATTGATCGAAATATTGAAGACAGGTGGCTACGAGCTACGTAAGTGGTTGTCTAATGAGCCTAAAGTTCTAGAAGGGATCCCGGAGGATCACCAACAGAACCCTCACCTGTTTGAGGATGTGGATGATCCCAACAGGATAGCGGTGCTGGGCATGCAGTACCAGCCGCTAACCGATATTTTCACATTCCAAGTGGACTTGGAAATACCAAAGGTCTGGACTAAGAGAACGGTGTTGTCCGTAATAGCCCGTATGTTTGATCCAAGCGGTTGGATCAGTCCAGTGATATTCTCTGCAAAGTGTCTTCTTCAGAGACTTTGGACTTTGGGCGTCTCGTGGGACGAGCCGCTGTTTGGCTCTCCATTGGATGATTGGCTCGAGTTGTTTTCATCGATTAAGGAAGTCAATCGGATTGCCTTGCCTCGTCGAATATTGCCACCCGGGAAATATCGAGCCAGCCTGCATGGCTTTTGTGACGCGTCGGAGCGAGGCTACGCCGCGTCAGTCTATATGCGGACAGTTGACGCCGATGGCCGGGTCAATGTCTCGCTTTTGTTAGGGAAGAGCAAGGTCGCCCCCATCAGGACTAGGCTGACTATTCCCAAGCTTGAGTTGAGTGGAGCTCACCTTCTCTCTAAATTGTTGCATCACGTTGCATGTGAGCTGGCGGCCACGGTCGAGATACGGGACATCTTCGCCTGGTCGGATAGCTGCGGTCGCGCTTGCATGGTTGCGCGCGGCCCCACATACCTTGGAGGTTTTTGTGGGAAATCGGGTTTCCCAAATCCAGAATATCGGAATTGATATAACATGGAGACATGTGCCGGGAGAGCTTAACCCAGCGGACTGTGCTTCCCGAGGTTGTACGGCACCAGAATTGGTGTCACACCCGCTCTGGTGGGGTCCAGAGTGGCTGATGGGATCAGAAACTTCTTGGCCTGTCTGTCAGACAGATGTTACTTCTTTGAGTTTGACCGGGCTCCGTGTACATGCTGTAGTCGCTGAGACGACGTCGGAGCCGGATTGGCTACTTGCTCGGTATAGCAGCTTGGATAAGCTTCTGGGTGTTACCAGTTGGATTAAGCGTTTCATACATAATTGTAGAAACCCACAGGCAAAGCGGTTGGAGCCGATTGCAGGTGCAGAAGAGCGCCGGAGCGCATTGTTGCATTGGGTCCGTGTCGTGCAGACCGGACGGTTTGAGTCAGAGCTTCGTATTTTGCGCGACGGACGCGCTAAGTTGAAGGGCGCGGTCGCTCGTTTGAACCCGTACATCGACTCGGATGGGCTTCTTCGGGTTGGAGGCAGGCTCCGGAAGGCGGATCTTCCATATGAGACTCGCCATCCTCTGTTGTTGCCCAAGGGCGGACCCTTGGTGCAGCTTTTGGTGTCTGATCGACACATTCGTAACGCCCATGCTGGGTGCAATGCTTTGTTGGCTATTTTGCAACGCGAGTTTTGGATTTTGTCTGCCCGAAGAGCAATCCGTAGTGTCCTGTTTCGATGTATTGCATGTTATAGGTTGAAGGCATCCACGATGCAACCACAGATGGGTGATTTGCCCGCTGATCGAATCCGACCTTCGAGGCCGTTTGACGGCGTTGGAACCGATTTTGCCGGTCCCTTTTCGATCAAGGCTTCTCCCTTTCGTAATGCCCGTATTGTGAAGGGCTATTTGTGTGTACTTGTTTGTTTGGCCACCAAGGCTGTCCATTTGGAGGTGGTATCGGCTCTGACTACGGAGGCCTTCGTCGCCGCGTTGGATCGCTTTGTTTCGCGTCGAGGTCTACCTTCCCTTATTAGGTCTGATAATGGCACAAACTATAAAGGAACTGTAAATTATCTTAAGGATGTTTCTGTGTTTATTGATAAAAATTGTACTAGTTTAAGTCAAATTGCTGCCCAAAGGGGAATAACCTGGAAGTTTAGTCCCCCAAGTTGCCCCCATTGGGGAGGGATTTTTGAAGCGGCTGTGAAATCCGCAAAGACCCACCTCCGCCGCATTATCGGAGAAACGGCTCTAACTTTTGAAGAGCTGGCCACAGTGTTTTGTAAAGTTGAGGCGGTCCTCAACTCTCGTCCTCTCTGTCCGCTATCTCCAGATCCAAATGACTTGGAAGCTCTCACCCCTGGTCATTTTTTGGTGGGAGGGCCTTTGAATGCCCTGCCCGAATACCCGTGGAAGGACGAACGCGTATATCGGTTGTCGCGTTTTCAAATGTTGCAGCAAATGAGCCAGGACTTTTGGCGTCGCTGGTCGCTTGAATATTTGCATTTGCTGCAGCAAAGAGTGAAGTGGACAGACAGGACTGAGCCTCCCAGGGAGGGTGATTTAGTATTGTTAAAAGAGGCAAATTTGCCCTCATTGCTTTGGCGACGAGCTCGCATATTACGTTTGATTCTTGGCGGAGATGGCACTCCGCGTGTGGCTGAGGTGTTGGTCGACGGTTCGATTTTAAGGAGAGGTGTGACCTCTCTCGCCCGCCTTCCCGTAGAGTAAGCTAGCGGTCTGCTTCTCAGACCGGGACGGGGGATGTTTGTAATATATTGGGTAAAACTAAACGCAGGCGTTTCCTGTTATCGCCGCCAGGCGTTTTGGGGTTCTCACACTGCTAGCGTGGATGGCGTCGCGTGTGGTCCGCCATTGCATTGTCCAGGGCGATATCGGTTTGATTTTAATACGCGGAGCGGTCTCGCGTCTTTTGCTTGTTGTTTAGTTTGAGTGATAATTGTGAATTTCCTGTTTGTTAAATAACTATTGAATTTGTGTTTGTGAAAAACTCTGTTATTGTGACTTTTTCTTGTGAGAGGTGAAACGTGGCTGGCTGTTCACATCTGGCTGTTCCCGAGTGAAACTACGGGAAGAAATCTATTTAGTTGTTCTGGGGAATTGAGATCTCAAGGGTTAGGTAGGGTGATTAGGAATTCCCCCTTCCCGAAGACACTCAAGTTTGGATCCGAAGAGAAAGAAGATTTAATTTGGTAAGTGTTCAATTGTAGTTAATTTATAGGTTAGGTTATCATATAGGGCCCTGTAGCTCCCTTCATAAGCTACGGTGGTAGCAGACTGCGTTAAGTTAGTTAGGTTTTAGTCGGGCAAACGTGGTGCCGCGTGGAGATTTTTTCCCGGTACTTATTTTTCCCGGTGGTTTTTTCCCGGTGAAGTTCCGGTACAGAATTCTTCCCGCCGCTTCGTTTGTCCGGATTCTCTCTGCCACATTTTCTGGCAGCAGAGCGTAGTTGCTCTGCACAACTAGATTCCCAGGTTTCGCCCGCTTGAATTTCCCACGGGAATAGTGCTTTTTTCCAGGTTGAAAGGTACCCTATGTCCTTCTCAATACTTCTAACTATATGTATGCGAAATTTCAGGAAGATTGGTTCAGTAGATAATGCGACCTGTAGACAATAGGCAACATACAAACTCACATTCGCTACATTTCTGATTTATTTACGGTCACCACACTGACTACAAGTTAATTACACGCACATTTGCGCAGCTCATAAACCACAATAGAGTTGTCAACACATCTGTTGCCAACATCAACACCATTAAACAGCTATTACGACCAGCTATGGTAGACCCATCGGATGCTGCAATAATCGATAATTTCACACCTTATTATGTTTAAAGCCAAATATTTATCATACTTGCTGCATCTTGAGGCTCCACATGCTATATTCAAGGTTTTGTTTCACACTTGTAGCAATTTTCATGGAAATCCATCCAGGTTTGGGTGAACAACAAACATTCATCCATTGAAATGATTTAAAAATGATTTTATTTAAATGAGCTAAAAAATATCACTTTTAAATCGTCCTAAACCAACTTGTTTTTTAGTTAGTTGACGTCATAAAATTACTTAAAGCTAAGGTTACTACGGCCTCCATAGTGCAAGTGGAGAAGAGGCGGCGCAACAAACTCGACTGCTGCATTTTCTCCAAAGACGTCACTTTACAACATAGTATGTATTACAATTGAAGAACTATCAAAGAACTTTAATGTTAGTCTAATAAGGTCAGGCGACACAATAGACCTAAGTACCTATACATACTTACACATACATAGGTACACCTTTATGATAGAGCATTTGACTAATTCCACAGAAATCGTTTTTTCAAGTCAGAATTATCTCTGAGCAACGTCCGAGGCATCCAAGGCGGAGTCCGTGTTATTTCTAAATACATAAGTAGAAAGGTCTCTTCAGATCACATAAATGTGAATAATAATCTTCGGATCCTCATCACTGGTTGATGAACAGCCAAGTGTTGAAACTGTACAGCCTGGTCAGAACTTGTCACAGATAAATAATCACTTAATTGGCCCGGCGGTGGATCACAATATTGCGGTTGCGTACCCTAAACGAGGGGACGCGGGCTAGGTTAGTATGGAGAGAGATTTTTTTCTAACCTATTGAGGTGTCCCCCCCCTCCCCTTTCTCTTACCACAATTCTCTGTCGAGTGAAGCCCGCTTCCACTCCCGCAGATAACATTCGATGTCATCTCGCCATTTTATTCGCGGTCTACCCTTCGCCTACGGACAGAGATATATTTGGTTAATTCATGGAAATTAAATTTGTTCAGAAAAGACCTTCAAATCTTTATTTGCAAGAACACACACGTTAACATGGAAATCGTTGAACACCTACCTAATATTTTTTTGGTGCAAAATAGTATTTCTACTTACTTATAAGAGAGGTCATGTTTCAAATGAAAGAGGTTATGTTTAAAATGAAAAATTCTTTCTTATTTCTTATCTATTTTACAAATGTTTAGTTTTTGCATAGTACTTCCATTCAACCTTCCAAACTTCCTCATTTACAGAAGCTATTTCCATACTATTACAGCTTTGCAGCCAACCAATGTTTGTCCAATATTTGATTACAATAACGACCATTATCAAAACTGGCAAAAACGAAGGGTGCCAGCGGTAATGTACTTATAACAGTTTTAATGTAGTCTGTGGTAACCATTACAGCACTTGTACACATCGAGTTATTTATTAAACTGTTCAATGTGGTTTCGTCAAAATGGGGTCAAACTTATAAAATAACATAATGGATAAGTATTAAGCAGGTGTGTTAAATATTATTTAAATATTTACTTTTATTATTTATTCAATATTAATTAGTTTCTGTTACAATCTATAAAAGCCTGCGTTTTGGTGATACATTATATACTTATTCATGCTGCAACAACTTTGCTGGACAATCCGAAAAGGCGTTTAAAAAATAGATACCTACCTAATGTCTCCTAATGTCTTACTACGTTGAGGGGATTTGATTTAAAGTACTCTCATATAGAAATAAGATTAATTATTATTTTTTATTAGATTTGATTTGTTAATTTTATCCACATACTTAATTTTCTGAAAAAGTTCCCACAAACATCAACAAAATAACATGATGTGGGAACGAACAAAACTGCATTTTTTGCAAAAAAAAAAAAAACTAACCCATAGACATAAAAATTCCAACCTTCAAGGGAAGTGACATAAATTATACAAAAACAAAAGACTGGCTGGTAAGTAAATTAAAAGCGAAAAATTCAATTTTGGAATCACCGTATAACCGAAGAGATGGTAGCGACCCCTGCTGGGAGCACCGGAGCACCGGAGTTTGCGCAAGTTTAAAATTCGAACGCAGGTGATGGGCTGTCATTGTCATCATGTGAAATTAAGTTATAACTATGTATTCTGTGGCTACAGCAAAGAAAAAATACACTACGCTATAGTGAATTTAAGAAAAACACTGGCCGTAATAAACTATTAATTTGTAGAAATGTTAAAACAAAATTATTGAGAGCGGGGATATTGAAGAGTTTTTCAAGTAGAAATATGACTAGGGAATTACTTTACAACACACTATATGGACATACGTTTGCTTACTAAAACAAATACCTATACAACACAATAATAATTCGAATGAATAAAAGAATCTAGATTATCATTTTGGATTGAGTATCTAACCTTTATCTAACGTTCCATTTTAATTTGACGAAACTTAGCAACGTTTCAACCATAAAACGCTAACTCAATCAGAAGCTAAACTAATTAAGATACCGTTGCGCGGTAGCTGGCAAAAAACACGGGGTTTGAAGGACCACAAGCGGCGCTTGCGCAGCGTGATGCAAGCGACCGTGGTGGGTATTGTCATGTTGATTTTATGTCTCCATCGTCTTTATAACCTCATTAAGAATGCGTTTAGTGATTTTGATCTTGATTCTTATTGTTTTCAACGGTTCTTTAGGGTTTGTTATTAATGCAACGGTGCCTTAAAATCAGCGTTATCAAACAATAAAAATAAACAAAAAATATAAACTAAACTAGCCACGCCTCAGGGCTTCGCTCCCGTGGGAATTTCGGGATAAAAAGTACCTTATGTGCTATTCCCGGTATTTTTATACCAAGCTTCATCGAAATCCGTCCAGTAGATTTTGCGTGATTGAGTAACAAACATCCTCACAAACTCACAAATTCACAAACTCACAATCACACATCCAAACTTTCGCATTTATAATATTAGTAGAATTAGGATTATTAGGATATTAGGATTACACTGCGTTACACGGTTTTGGTACCCCCAAAGCTACTAGGTTTTTTCGTTAGATCTATATGTGTGGAATATAGGTTCCATAATGAACTTCCCTCCTATCACGTAAGATTTTAGAGAAAAATTGTGACAAAAATTCAAAAATATTTTTTTTGCTAATATTTTGAGACAACATTAAAATTTGTAGTTCTATAATTTTTAACATGCTTTATTGCTGTAATTATTATAATAATGTTCAATATTACAGAGCAATTTAACTTTAATTTATTTTAGTTTGTATCTCCCGAAAAAAAATGAATGTAGTGTTAATTTCTCCATATATTTTATGGTTATAGTCCTTGTATGGAGAAATTAACACAACTTTCAATTTTTTTTTTTTGCGGGATAGACAAACAAAAATAAATTAAAATTAAATTTCTTTGTAATAATGAACAGTACTATAATATTTACAGCTATAAAGCTGTTAAAAATTATAGAACTACTAATTTTAATGATGTCTCAAAATATTAGCGAAAAAAATAGTTTTGAATTTTTGACACAATTTTTCTCTAAAATCTTACGTGATCATAGATATCTGAATTAATGTACGTGATGGAGGGAAGTTCATTATGGAACCTATATTCTACACATATAGATCTATCAAAAAAACCCAGTAGCTTTGAGGGTACTAAAATTTTTTTTTGTAACGCAGTGTTATTATTACTATTGTAATTTGTAAGAGCATTTCAAGAAATCGAGAACGAGGAATGGAAATAGGGTATAAATAAAGAAATAAAAATTGAGAAGGGGTGTTGAACCTATTTCGTTATGTCTGTATCTATCTATGGTATAAATCGTGAGCGTCGCGGCCGAGAGCGTCGAGGACAAACAAATTTTCAAATTCGTGAGCGTCGCGGCCGAGAGCGTGGCGGATTGAGGGCGTAACAGCCGGCCCCTAATTTTCCATATACTCTGTGGTCTCTGATTAAATATGTCTGAAGCTTAAAACAATGGAGCTCTCTAATTTTCATTTAAAACGTCCTTCGCAAACCAAAAATCCCAACAATCTCTACCTCATTGTTGGGGATAGATAACACAAGCTGAGCGTATACTTTAGGTTGTGCAATATTATTTTGTATATTATAGGAAAGGCATTTTGTAAAACGTAGCTGTATGGCAATAAATGACTTTTTTAACGTCATTATGTATCATGTGTGGGTTGTATGTACTTCGTTATGATGTGAGCTAAGTTTTCACAAATCTAAGCAGTGTACGGCGATTCGCCGGTGATGATAGTTTTAGCAAATGTTACGGTCATGTACTAACGCCTGCAGAAATAATATCCACGATAGGCACAAAACCGCATTTTATTCGTTAGCAATCGAAAAACGTCATCCACAGAGAATAGGCTTTACTTACAACTTTACAAGTAATATAATATAGGTACTCTATCTTGGTGCAAGTAATATATTTATGACCTCAACAATATCAGTTACATAGTATCTGCAATAGATAACCATAAATAAGAAATGGTCAAAGAGCAAAGCATTCTTCCGCACAGCCATAAACGCCTGTGTCCGAAACCGAAAAAAAGAAAAAATGTGTCGCCAATCCCTATCTTTGGAGGCATCAACACTTCGAAATTTAAAAGACGCCGCCATCTTAGCGTCAAAATTTATTAGCTCGAAGATTTACACACCATTTAACGAATAAAAGATTTAGTAGTGAACTGATAAAGAAACAAAGGCAATAAATGACCGAAATGTTTTTCGGTTTGGATTTCATGTTTCCGGATTGGTTGACATTATTATTAATTTGTTGAGTAGAGCCTATCGCTTTCTTAAAAAGTGGGCTATGTATCAGTGACTCTTTGGTTGCCGTTGTCCATGGACTGCGGTGTTGGCGTGGTGCCACAGTTGTTGGTGGTAAAACACTGCTTACGTTACCAGGCAATTAGATTATTTAATAATCTTCCAATGGAACTAAAAGTGTCACTTTAGCAGGGATTTCAGTAAAAAAATTAAAGTTTACTTATTGGGGAAATGTTATTATTCATTGGAGGATTATTTTACTTAAATATACCTAATTTTACTAAGTCGACATGTTATTATTTAATTATTAATTTTGTAATTTTAATTTAATATTAATAGGTAGTAGGTATATAGAATTATGTAATTTTTTTTTATAACATAGGGCGGCAAACGAGCGTTAACATTTTTACACAATATTAATTGTTATGAAATAAATGAATATGAATATGTTTGCTCACCTTCTGGGAACCCACATGCTCGTTGGCAAACTATATCAAAACAATTGCAATACGTGTCGGTATTAATACCTTGTTACCTTCTGTAGAGTTAGGTCGAATTTTCAACGCACACTTCCAATTTATTCATGGCAAATCTATTTACGTACCTATTTTACTTACTAGAAGCTAGAAGGACTGTTTTAAAAAATCCTAGTCTGTAAAAAAGTATTTTAAATTAATTTAACACAAATTGATAGATATCCCCCCTCGACTTTTATTGATTTCTTGGTATGTATTACTTGAAATACTTTTAGTAACATCTGAGTCGTCGCTATATCCACCAATATAAGTTTTTTTTTCTTCATTTCATTTCATATCGATATGTTATCAATTTGCTATCAATTAAACAACAAGTCATTCGACTCTACAGTCCAATAACAGTCTAATTATGAAAAAATGAAAAATTAAGTCGGATAAGTTTAAATTACATCAAATAAACCATTTTAACCTGCGGTTAGCGTTATCAGCCGAATTAATCAGGACGATTAGATATTGAGGGGTCGCTAACGAGACGTTTAGGGTAGTTTTGGGGATGAACGGACGGACAGTCTTTAGTTTTATTGTGGTGGTACACCTGTATTTGAACAATTCGGTTGTTAAACGCGTCAATAAATTTCTCGTTCTTGTTACATTTTTCTTGTATGTGTGGGACAAATTTTAGGCTAGTTTGAAAATCTGACATCTGTATTGGACAGATTGATTTTTTTGATTGTAAGGAGCCTGGAATCTTTGGGATGTAGCATCCAAACTTTCTTCTTTTTTATCGAGTGCGTTATGTTTCTGTATGCAACAATTGAAATTCAATAAAATCGAAAATTAACCTCATCTTTGACTAGCCTATCCCCTCTGTGGGCATACTTATCTTGTCGAAATCATGCGAAATTCTTCGCCATTTTGGTTTTTTTAAGTAAAATTTTGTACTTAGAATTAGAAGAATAGTGACTGGCCGTGAAATACTATATAAATTTTTTTTTGTTTTTTTTTGGTTTTTTATATGTTTTGGTTTACATTTATGTCCACTATTTCATAGATTGTTAATCTACATAATGTAAAACTGTCTATTGACCTTAATAAGTAAAAGAAAAATAAATAAATAAGTACCTAGGTCCCCAATTTCATCTACTTATTCACATTTTCTTAAGAACATTTTTCATAGCGAACATTGAGGAACTATTAAAAAAAAATTAAGTCTATTAGTCATCCCATGTGACACAACAGATTCAAATGGAAAAAAAAAGAATACTAGTACTAAAGAATTTCCAAAAATGTACATATAACAAAGGTAACAAGGAGTAGTAATTAAGTTCATACCATAGGTTAGTTTATCAAAAACTTATTAGGAGGTTACTGCTCGTGTCAGCGGCTAGTATTTGAAGCGTGCACCTGTTGAGTTCCCAGCGTGGCTACGAATGTTTTAGATAGGGCACCCATTCTTTTACTTACTACTGCGGCGCAGCGACCTGAAGTGGATCTTGGGGCTCCGACACGAGATGACGCCATCTTTGCGGTCTTGCAACAGCTCTCACCGGTTGTCAGCTTTGAGACTCCGTAGATCTTTCAGAACTTCATCGCTTCAGCGGTAAGTACCTTTAATTTTTTTATTTTTTTCATTAGCAAATGCCGCAAGGAGAATTCAGAAAATGTGACACCATTATTAGCTGTAACACATTTGTTAAGAGAGGGAGAGCGATAAATTTAGAAGGCAGAGACTTGGCATGTAATGAGAAGAGAAGTGGCATGTGATAGGAAAGGTAATAAATATTGATATAGAGGAAGGCCGAAAAGGAGATGGAGAGAGTGTAACTATTAGGAATGATGAAAGCATAAGAAATATTAGAGAGTTGAGGAGGAAAAAGACATTGTGCTCATGTAAAATGGGAGATGATGAAAAAAGAAGCACTTTAGTGCCTCAAGCAATAACTACTGCTTCTGAAATATCTCTGGATACTTAATAAATTTTTGGTCACCCATCTCGTGACCAAATATAGCGAAAGTTGCTTTACAGCCGCCACTATCGTAGTTCGAAAGCGCGCTCACACTGCACCACCGAGCTTCTTCTATTTTTGTGATATTATATTATTAGTAGGTAACTAAAAGAATAAAATAAAATCGTAAAAGATTATTTTTATTGTGATTTCTAACTTTACTAAACTCTGTGACTCTAATCGACCCACTCGGCGCGCGCCCGTTTACGTCCACTTCCTTTCGGAATAGTTGATAGCGATCAGTTCCCGAAACACGCCGCGTGTATTAGGTTCATAATGTCCAATTCTACGACGAGGGATGCAAATTGTCCAATAGTCAAAATCTCTAAATAAAGGAGTCCGGACCCGTGCTTCACCTTGGTTCTCCACCTGGGTGAAGCACGGGGACTTATAAGGTCCCGTGCTCCAACTGATGACGTTATTGTACAGTGAATCAGTAAATTGTTTTCTCTATATGATTCAAAGCATCTAAACACTTACAAACTTTTAAAAGTTGCACACAGAAAGTTGGAAGAATAGTTTAAGTAGGCAGGACGTCCAAAATACTATATGTAAATACTAGTAGTAGTCGTTATACTATACACTACTATAAAATCTAATCTTTAACTGGTCTTTAAAAATTAAGTAGGTAGTTAATTAAGTAGGTATAAATAAAGAAATAAAAATTGAGAAGGGGTGTTGAACCTATTTCGTTATGTCTGTATCTATCTATGGTATAAATCGTGAGCGTCGCGGCCGAGAGCGTCGAGGACAAACAAATTTTCAAATTCGTGAGCGTCGCGGCCGAGAGCGTGGCGGATTGAGGGCGTAACAGCCGGCCCCTAATTTTCCATATACTCTGTGGTCTCTGATTAAATATGTCTGAAGCTTAAAACAATGGAGCTCTCTAATTTTCATTTAAAACGTCCTTCGCAAACCAAAAATCCCAACAATCTCTACCTCATTGTTGGGGATAGATAACACAAGCTGAGCGTATACTTTAGGTTGTGCAATATTATTTTGTATATTATAGGAAAGGCATTTTGTAAAACGTAGCTGTATGGCAATAAATGACTTTTTTAACGTCATTATGTATCATGTGTGGGTTGTATGTACTTCGTTATGATGTGAGCTAAGTTTTCACAAATCTAAGCAGTGTACGGCGATTCGCCGGTGATGATAGTTCAGAAGCATCTAAACACTTACAAACTTTTAAAAGTTGCACACAGAAAGTTGGAAGAATAGTTTAAGTAGGCAGGACGTCCAAAATACTATATGTAAATACTAGTAGTAGTCGTTATACTATACACTACTATAAAATCTAATCTTTAACTGGTCTTTAAAAATTAATATTATAGCCATATGATAGGTTTTCGGTATTCATAAAAACTCTTGCATTTATAGAGCCTAGGTATTTTAGACATTTTGTCAGTAGGATATCTTGGTAACTGATCATTTTGACACATTTGGAAACCGTGAACATTTTGATAACTGTGCATTATGAACCCGAACGCTCAATTGTTATTAATTCTATTGCCAATAAACAGCCACTTTGATACAATTCTGCTGTAAATCATGAATTAATTGGACGTTGTTTGGGTCGGAATGTAATCACATGTAATATGGCATTTAAGCTGGTTGTTTGGAGAATTTTATTTACACATGTAGATAGGCATCTTAATTTATATTTTACCAGCATATGTACCTATAGCTATCTATGCCTGTACGCGACATTTTACCATTGAAACCTGTTATTTATTGCATTTTTTGTTGCTCTAAGATATTTAGGAGATAAATTAATTTAATAAATGTATGCATCTTTATAGGGTCAATCACAGAAATCGTTTTTTTTATATTTCAAAATTCTGTGCTAAAAGGTAAAATGCTTTTTTTTGTCTGTTTGTCAATAAATTTTGTACATTTTGGCATCATGCAAAAAGTACTGAATGGAATTCGATGCGGTTTTCACATTTGTGTTACTTAAAACCTGGCGCAGTTTTTACACTACATTAGCCGACTGAGCCATACTTTATGGTACCTGCAAAGTTTTTGTTCTTGTTTTCTGCTAAGAAATTTACTCTAGGCGCTTTGTTGATTGTTTGATTTAATTTATGAAACGATAGAAGATTATTAAGAAATGCTTTGTCCAGCAGTGGGACATGAACAGCTTTAAAAAAATATTTAATTGATTATAGATTTTACTAAAGAAGGGTTCTGCTAAGTATGTAATAATAACAACACATGTAGGAACACACTTGTCAGGAATGGTTTGCTGTTTTGTGAGAATGGTGAATGTGAGTCGACTTGCATGTGATAAAAATGCAATTATTTCTTTTATAACTGTTATTCTTTTTTTTTAAATTTCATTGTATATCTTCTATTACTTAAATACTGTAATTATTACGAAATTAACTAAAATAAACAAATAAATAAATGTAATGCATGTAAGTTTATTCAGCGATATATAATTATTAACAGAACCAAAATATTAACATGGCGGAAAATGCGGAAACAGATAATCTATCCAGTATTCGTATCATACGTTCGAAAACTAGGGCGTAACAAGTTCTCTATAATAATAATGTATTTTCCTACAGCAAATAAAATACAGTTTCTTTTATTCTCAAAAATTCCAAAATCTTTTTTTATCCAGTTAACAATATACTTACAATAAAACAAACCAAAACCCTGGATTCTATCTTAAATTGTTCAATTATTCTACTTGACTAATTGATGTGGATCAACTACTCGTAAAGATAAAATCTGAGGATCCAAACATTGAATCTTAAGAATTTCTCGCTCTTTGGATTTCATTTGCTTTTATTTTGAACAGGTGCCAGATTCTATTTTTAACCGACTTCTAAAAAGAGGTGGAGGGTGGAGGTTATCAATTTGTATATACATATATGTAATTTTTATATATTTTATTATATTTGTATAGTATGGTATGTCATGTATGGTAGTTTTCTCTTAGACAACCACCTGCTTCCGATGAAGGAAAACATCGTGATGAAACCTGCACATGGGCTGACAGTTTAGTTTACTAGTGTGTATACGGCTACTGCCACAAGGTGGCGGTAGTCGTAAAAGTCATGTCAGATGCCTTTAGGCGACTTGAATAAAATCTGACACCAGTGTTAGTGATAACACACTCGATAAGAAAGAAGATTATGTTTGTTCCCTATTTTTCCCTACTTAGGTCATGGATTCTTTTTTTTAGTCTAAGATAGACACTTCATAGTTTGTCTCTTTTTACACGCCTGACCAAAAAAGGAGTGTTATGTTTTCAGGATTCATGTATGTATGTAAGTTTCTTTATTCCACCATAAGTCCTGAACGGCTTAACAGATTTTGATGTGAGAGGTATTTTTAGATTCCTTGCATTCCTCCGAGTGACATAGGCTATATGA
Source organism: Ephestia elutella (assembly GCA_018467065.1). Taxonomy (NCBI): domain Eukaryota; kingdom Metazoa; phylum Arthropoda; class Insecta; order Lepidoptera; family Pyralidae; genus Ephestia; species Ephestia elutella. Next base: position 2,496,216 of record CM031591.1, on the reverse strand, counting down.
CGTCATCATAAAAACAAAATGGCGGATTATATATACGATAAATAGCAGACTAAAAAAATAAAATTTGATCAATCTTATCGAGTGGGGTATCAAATTGAAGGGCTTTAAAATGCGGTTTCAAAAATGTATATAACTTATATGTTTATATGTACTTTATGAGTAAAAACTTGTCAGTCGTGTTTTTTATCCATACTAATATTATAAATGCGAAAGTTTGGATGTGAGTTTGTGAGTTTGTGAGTTTGTGAGTTTGTGAGGATGTTTGTTACTCAATCACGCAAAATCTACTGGACGGATTTCGATGAAATTTGGTACAGAGGTAGATAATGACCTGGAATAGCACATAGGCTACTTTTTATCCCGGGAAAAAGCACTGTTCCCGTGGGAAATTCACGCGGGCGAAGCCGCGGGCAAAAGCTAGTTTTTAATAATTAGCTTGTTACCTCATTGCTTCGAACAGCCCGAGGTCCGTGTTGCTCTATAAATAAATAAAATGCATTTATTTAAGGCAACTAAGACACACAAATATTAATAAAAACTTAAAACTGTGTTAGTACCTACTTACAGCTAGGGTTGCCAGGTCGACAAACCTAATAGCCGGACATACCAGCCAGTTTGGCCGGACATTTGGGTAGAAAGGCCGGACACCTTACATTATTGAGGATTTTGATCAAGCTTTTTGGTAATACCGACAAAGCGCAGGGGGGCGGGCTACACTCGGCGTTTGCTCGTTTGCGAAAAATAAAAAGCCGGACAGGCCGGACACCGTTTATTTTGGCCGGACACGCAATCAAAAAGCCTACCTATGTCCGGCTTTATCCGGACGCCTGGCAACCCTACTTACAGCTACAGCTAATTTGGACTTGGTCCTCTTCGTCAGTGCCCACATGATCGGACACTGAGGGTCACTGCTGTGCCTCATTGAGTACCTATCTACTCAACATACCACTATGTCACATATGTTTACGAATTCTAACATAATCTACGAAGTAAGAGAAAGGTCGGGGATAGCGAATGCTGCTGAGCTGTTCCGCAGAGCTAAGTACAAGAAGACTTTCCTCACGATATTTTTCTTCACCGAAAGCAAGTGGTGAACTAAGATAACTACCATACATACATGAGTTATGTGGAGATGTGCTGTTGAGTGTACAGTCGGGGGCAGATAAAACTCTTTCTTTCTTATCGAGTGTGTCATTACTAACACTGGTGTCAGATTTTATTCAAGTCGTCTAAAGGCATCTGACATGACTTCTACGACTACCGCCATCTAGTGGCAGTAGCCGTATACACACTAGAAAACTAAACAGTCAACCAATGTGCAGTTCCTCACGATGTTTTCCTTCACCGGGCAGGTAGCAGGTAGTCTATAAAGTCAAAGTCAAAGTCAAAGTCAAAGTCAAATATTTTTATTCATGTAGGCTTAAAAATAGCACTTATAAATCGTCACTTTCTTGTTTTTTAGTTAGTTGACGTCAAAAAAAATACTTAAAGCTAAGTTTACCACCGCCTCCAAAGCGCAAGTGGAGAAGAGGCGGCGCAACAAACTCCACTGCTGCATTTTCTCCAAAGACGTCACTTTACAACATATGTCTTACAATTAAATAACTGTATATGTGGACGAATATACATTGAATATATATATATATTAAATGTCAAATTTATAAATTAATAAAAATTATAAATTAATAAAATGTCATTGTAAAAGCAAAAGTACACAATGTACCTAGAGAGTAATATGACAGTCTTAGGAGGTCACTGTACCAGGCTCGGGCCACGCATTTTTGTCATCTACATAATCATCCGTCGTATAATATGCCTTCTTACAAAGTGTCTCCTTAATATAATGTTTAAATTTCTTGTCAGGCATATCAAGGACAGATTTTGGTATTTTATTATAATAGCGTATACAGTTTCCCACAAATGATTTCCTAACCCTAGCCAGTCTGTGCCCTGGAACGTACAAGTTATGTTTGTTTCGCAGGGATATATCTGTGACATCACAAACTTTTCTGAAAGAAGAAATATTTTTCCTAACATGCATAATGTTATCAAAAATATATTGAGATGGTAAGGTTAAAATATCTATATCTTTGAAGAAATCTCTGAGTGAATCTCTTTTCCTTAATCTGTAAATAAAACGAATAGCTCTTTTTTGAAGTATAAAAATTGTTTGTATGTCGGCAGCTGCTCCCCAAAGTAATAGGCCATACGACATTAGGCTATGGAAATAACTAAAATAAACCAACCTAGCAGTTGCCACATCCGTCAGTTGTCTGATTCGTCTTACAGCATAAGCCGCGGAGCTCAGTTTTTTAGACAAATTAGAAATGTGAGCACCCCATTGTAATTTAGAATCTAATGTTATTCCTAAAAATGTGGTACTTTCAATGAACTCCAACTTATTACTATTTATATTGATATCAACATGGGCCTGCCTAACATTAGGAAGCGTAAATTTAATGCAATGGGTCTTACTTGCATTAAGCATCAGGTTATTAGCAGAAAACCAGTCTGATATGGCAGACAAAGTGCTGTTCACAGCATCCACATTTTCGCTATGGCGGTCAGTCTTAAAAATTAAAGACGTGTCATCAGCAAACAACACTATACCAGCCTGCTTCTCAACCATATAAGGCAGGTCGTTGACATAGACTAAAAAAGGAAAGGTCCTAAAATTGAACCAGATATAAGAAAGTCAGATTGGTCTACAAACTCATGTGACACAGGTTGGATTTGAACCCGGGTCCTATCCGACCTCAGGCGGGTATCATTACCACTTGGCCACCACCGCTTCTGATAAAAACTGCGGGTAAAACTGACCCTACCTCACTGAATCCTATATAAGGGGGTCAGGATAATCTGCCCTCGACTGTACGTTGTACAAATCATTGTGGCATCAGTTTTTGTATCAGTTGCACAATGATCTCGTAATACATGGAAGTAGATATTTTACTGACGCCGCCCGCCGGGTATAGGCTGATGCGAAAGACGGCCATTCAGTTGCGACAGATTACGACTAATCGCAACAGTTTTATTTATTTATTTAACTTCTTTACCAAAAACATGTAAATGACGGACTTAAGAGGTGTTGCAGAGAGAAAAGATATCTTTTTGGAGTGAGTGCAAATGAGCAAGTGGCACAAAAACACATAAAAAGACAAGAATAACTTAAAAAGACCGAAATTAGTGCATCACAATTTCAAATCTATTTTTTTAATTGTTTTTTAACTATTTTTTTATTTATATTCCTTTTCTATTCCAAAATTTTAACACATCGTGAAAAGTTTCAAACGTTTCAATGTAGCGTTTTTTTATTTTACACTTTTACGCATGGTGAGTTAATGCTATCTAAGAACCATGCCTGTTAAATATAAACTTCTTACAGAAAACTGTATCTAAATCGGACCAGTGGCTTCCGAAATGAATGCAAACTTTCAAATGGTCACAGAGAAACATCTCAGCCTAAATAAACGCATACCTACCACTTACAAGTAAAAAAATCAATGAAAAATTGCCGCTACATATTAACTTTACAATTCAACTAGTTTTAAACACTAAAGTAGATTAAATAAGTAAAATTCTACATAAGTTCACCACACTAGTATCCGAACTAGCTAACTAACTCGAAGCTATTGCGATTATATCATGTATAGAGACAATGTAAAGATAATAAATTCTTCTATAACGTGGTATTATAACCTCAAGCAAATACTATACTGTACAAAATTTCATGAAAACTTTACTTACGTGGTTGTAACAACGTCCAAAGTAAAGGTTTAATAAGATGAAAGTTGATTTTACGTCATCTACATTATCGACTGGTAAACTATAAAATATTAAATTACCGTGTATAGCGGGTTTAAACCGGCGATAATTTGTGTCGGCTATGTTAACCCGTTAGCATACTTCCTATATTAAATTTATCTGCACATCGATAGCCGCTTTATTTACAAGACAATAAGGTGCATTATTCTTTAATTTGATAGTGATTTTAATCATACTTGGTACACTTTCGATAAGTAATTACATTATTTATTATGCACAAATATTGCATTACTGGCTTTGCCTGCGACTTCGATCGCGTGGATGTCGATTTTTGCTCCTATCACGCTCTTTGGGGTTGAATTTATTAGTTAGATATGTTATTAAGGAACCTGATTGCTGATAGAATGATCTTGTGCCAAAAATATACATAATATCTCGATGGCCAACAATGATTTTTTGAAAAATTTTATGAATATTTTCTAATTTAATATTACTTAATAGTCAGAAACAGTTTTACAAAAATCAGAAAATGAACACTTTGATTTTAACCTAATATTTATACTTTACATTCTTTCCGAGCTTTTGCTCGCGGCCTCGCCCTCGTAAACAGTGCTTTTGCCCGGGATGAAAGATACCCTATGTCCTTCTCAGTACTTCTAACTATGTGTATGCGAAATTTCAGGAAGATTGGTTCAGTAGATAAAGCAAACAAACTTTCGCATTTATAATATTAGTTAGGATTTTTTGTTCCTTTCCCGACTATAATAGAGATATACAGTATGCCAAGTGCAACGCAATAATTATAATATGTTCACATGGTGTAACATGTAGCGACAAGGCCGCCCATAGAATTAAACGATTTCATAGCAATTGTTATAATGTTGAGTGCGTAAACGCCGGTATGTCACATAGTTTCCTAACAATTGTTAACTAAAATGTGTGTTAGTAATTAACTTTGGGGTCTAACAAAGTTAATTGTCAAATTGTGAAGCATTGTACATTGCATGTTTAGTGGCGTACGTATCTATCGTCGAGCAAAAACCGCTGAACGTAAAAATATGAAATTTTGCATACAGGTTCTTTAAGTATCGTAAGTGGGCAAGTGGAAGCGGTGGTGGCCAAGTGGTAATGACACCCGCCTGGGGTCGGATAGGACCCGGGTTCAAATTCTACCTGTGTCACATGAGTTTGCAGACCAATCTGACTCATGTATGGTAGTTTTCTCATAGACCACCTGCTTCCGGGGAAGGAAAATGTCGTGAGGAAACCTGCACATTGGCTGACTGTTTAGTTTACTAGTGTATACGGCTACTGCCACTAGATGGCGGTAGTCGTAAAAGTCATGTCAGATGCCTTTAGGCGACTTGAATAAAATCTGACACCAGTGTTAGTGATAACACACTCGATAAGAAGAAGAAGTGTGCAAGACTACGCTACACTAGAGCAAAGGTATTTAGGGGTTTTCAGGGCAAGAATAAATAGGCATTTTTTGAGTTAACGTGTACCACCCTAGATCACATCTTTGCTTACCATCAGGCAAGATAGAGGTCAAACGCACTCAAATTTTATAATTAAATAAAAAATTTTTCCCAAAAAAATGAACCGACTTCCATTGTAAAACTTAAAATCATGAAATAACTTAATAGGCAGATTAATCAAAAAGATAAATGTATTGGCATGCTACCTATTGAATGAGGTGAAGTCGGTGCCAAGTGCAAGGAGTAATGATTCTAATGTTAATTTAGAAGATTTAATTTTTAATTTGGCACCGACTTCACCTAATTCAGTAGGTAGCATGCCAATACATTTTTCTTTTTGATTAATCTGCCTATTAAGTTATTTCATGATTTTAAGTTTTACAATGGAAGTCGGTTCATTTTTTGGGGAAAAATTTTTTATTTTATCATTTTTAGTGCACTTGGCGCAATTTTGTTGTCATGAAAACTTAAACTTATTTTTTCACTGGCCAAAATTTAAGAAATCGAAACGTTTTATGTCAGTTTGATTGAAATGTCAGAATTTGTCAGAATTCCACGGAATTTTTGGCACATAAATAGACCAAGAGCCCGAGACGACCAACCTGCCTTATTTCAAAAATGCTGAATGTTTCTCGGTGTCAAATTTCACGTATATCAACGTGCAAAAAAGATTAGTGACTAATCATGAAGTTTGAATCTTAGTTGCTTATGCAGGTAATATGGATAGCAAAAGTGAATTTTATAGGTCGAAAGCACCTTTGGGGTCCTCTCAAAGTATTATTAAATTCAGCTATTATAATAAAACAAACATGACTATAATTTAGTAAAGTTACAATGTCTGGCAGGGGTTTGTATCTGCACCAATGGCTTGGCAATGGATGGCATGATTTCTCATATTATTCGGAATAAAATCTTAAAAAACTCTTACTTTAAGGAAATTAAGCTACCACTTTAAATATGATTGCTACAAATTATCTACCTAAGCAAACATGATCCAACTTTTATAGTCGCTAATCACTATTACTGTGTTGGGGACATGCATAGAGAATCTTGAGTTTTCATAAAATAAGGAAGGGCATGCTGTCGCGGGCTTTTACTCTATAATCCAATGTATGAATTTTAATATTTTGTTAGGTATCTTTAAAATTACCGAACAGATTCTGACGTGGTTAAAATGGGACCAACTTGGGAATAAACTATTTCAAATAAAACAATAATTTCGGAAATCAGTCCACTATAGGCAGAGAAATCGGCGAACATACATAAAAAAAAACATACATACATCGAAACATATAACCTCCTCCTTTTTTGGGAAGTCGGTTGAAAATAGTAAGTTTGGATTAGCTTCTCCGTACAAAACCGACTATGTCAAAAGGTTATATTTAGGATATTTTTTACTTTTGTCACATATCTATCACTTATCTATACATATAATAAAACAGTAAAAATATTTTGTCTGTACATTTAGTATTTTTGACTGAAATGGATAGAGGGACACTTAAAATGAATAAAAGAAAGCAAAAAAATTTTTTTGGAATTTCTTGTCTGTCTGTCTGTATGTATGATCACGCTAATCTCCGAAAGTACTGAACCGATTTGAATGAAACTTTTTTTGTTGTATAGCTATTAAGCCTGGGCAACATTTAGGCTATAATTTATTTTGAAAACTGGTACACCTGATGAAGAACCTTAACAGAACAGCTAAACTATAAGAATTATGGAAATGGTTCCTTAACAAAAGTCGTTCAACCTGATGAGCATTTTCTGATGACGTATAAAAATTGAAGATCTGGAACATCTGATGAAGATCTGCAAGAGACCAGCTACACCATAACATATATGGAAATGGCGCCTTATTAAAAGTCGTTCAACCTGATGAGCATTTTCTGCTGACGTATAAAAATTGAAGATCTGGAACATTTGATGAAAAGCTCCAAGAGAGATTATTCATCTAAGCGAAACTCACGCGGGCGAAGCCGCGGGCGACAGCTAGTATACTCTAAAAGTATTATTTAGTTCATCCCATCATCCCAATTGTACTACGGAGTTCGTAGCTCATTGCTCGTTGAACTCTTTTTCTTCTGCTACGAGTGCTACGATGTTTTATTTCGTAGCGAAGTGCTACGACAAGTTCTCGTATTTTTTTCTTGTTATTTTTTTCTGTTCGTGTCCTGCTGGACTATTTACAAATCAATTAGCACACCTATACTAATACCACAGATTAAATATAATATCCTAGAACTTTAGTAGAAGTTTATATATTTTTACTAATACAAATACAAAATCTCTTTATTTCACTCTACAATAGGGGACCGGACAACTTTTTTTTTTGATGCTTCTTTGAAATACCTCACATTAATAGAATCATCCGTAAAAGAATCACATCCATAACCAAAGTATTTTCCAAGACATAGCCAAAAACAATTAACATTTTCAAGCGATTTTTGGACGATACCAAAACGCCCCTAACTAAACGTACATTCATGTGACGTCACGCGTAGAAAATGGACTTTCCCTAAAAGTTTGAACTCGAATAAATTAGCTCAAACTCGTGCTGAAAAGTTGCAAAATGGGTTTAATTATGTGTATTCTATCATAAAATTACATATTTTTAACAATTCTCATTCCTAGGCCGGTCCCCTATTTATTTAACACAATGTACAACATTGTTTTCTATTCCAACTGGAATGAGTCAATCAATCAGTCATAATTGTAAGAACATTGCTTTACACTAGGAAACAATTACAATATTCCGCCATGTGTGATGATAACATACGGGTTTATTTGTATGTCAGTAACCAGCTATTTTAATCACCTATTGTGCAAGTTACATTGCTGAAATACTGCGTTGAGGTGGATAGTCACTGGCATTGTCATAGACTTAAGGCCAGGTCCAACCCACATTCGAAATAATTGTAATTTTTCATGAAGAAATTTACCTAATTAGAGTCTAATTACGAAGTGGAAAAATAATACAGGATATAGATTATGATCTCTATTAAGGTTTCAATCGTGTACTTTTTAATAAAAATACATATTTTCGGCTTAATTAATAATTCATAAAGACACCGAAAATTTAGAAAATATTTTAGCTTTCAAGTCATGAAACTTAAAATTTTCAGCGATAACGTATATATATTTTTATATAATTCGTTTATATATATGCTATATTAAAGTTTTAATCGAGCACTTTTGTTTTAAAACTAGTATTTTTAATGATATTTGAGAAATAGTTGCTAAATTGGTACAAAATCTGTTCGGTCCTGCCAACGAAAGTAGAACATTGTGTTGTGCAAAAAACTATCTTATTACAACGCGCACACGCCGCGGTTAAGCGCATATGAATTTTGTTTTTTGCAGCTTAGGTTGGACCTGGTCTTAAGTAGAAATCCTTTTTTTAAGAATTTTTGTTCACTCCATTCCGGGGCAGCGGTCCAACTGCTCTGTCCAACTAGTTGGACCATGGGTCTTTACTAGGGGCAGTTGTCCAACTTTAAAAATAGTTGTAACAGCACCTTTTGAGAGTTCGACTCACTATGCAGTACTAAAGTACTCTTATTACATATTCTAGCTTTTGCCCGCGGCTTCGCCCGCGTGAGTTTCGCTTAGATGAAAAATCTTTGTGAAAAATATGGTATAGTGTAGCTGGTCTCTTGGAGTTATTTATCAGATGTTCCAGATCTTAAATTTTTATACGTCAGCAGAAAATGCTCATCAGGTTGAACGACTTTTGTTAAGGCACCATTTCCATATTTCTTATAGTTTAGCTGTTCTGTTTTGGTTATTCATCAGGTGTTCCAGTTTTAAAAATAAATTATAGACTAAATGTTGCCCAGGCCTAATAGCTATACAACAAGAAAAGTTTCATTCAAATCGGTTCAGTACTTTCGGAGATTAGCGTGATCATACATACAGACAGAAAGACAGACAGACAAAATATTCCAAAAAATGTTTTTTGCTTTCTATTATTCTTTTTAAGTGTCCCTCTATCCATTTCAGTCAAAAATACTAAATGTACAGACAAAATATTTTTACTGTCTTATTATATGTATGTATAGATATAAATTAGATATGATGAAAAAATTCCATGCGAGCAGGATTTGAACCCGCGACGGTCTTATACGACCTTGCTCTTCCAACCTAAAGTAGTGATCTAAAAGCTCATCTACTGGATCGCAGCTACAGAGTAATATATGATATGGCATTTTTATTTCTGACATCACTGACTTATTAGATTAGATATTGGGGTGGCTGGCAACGAGAAAGCTGATGAGCTTGCAAGGAGAGGATCAAGCAATCCGCTAATCGGAGCTGAGCCTTTTGTAGGACTGTCATATGGTATGGTAACTACGGCAATTAATGTTAATGTTGAAAGTAAACAAAGAGCAGAATGGAGCGTACGGGGTGATGTCATTCACTCTAAGGCAACATTTGATGCTGGCAACACCAAGTGGTACAAAATGATCTGTAAACTAAACAGAAAACAGACAAGAATCTTAATGGGAGCTCTGACCGGACATTTCGAATGTCGTGGGCACCTGTTCAAGCTAAAACTTGTCGAAAGCCCTCTATGTCGGGTGTGTGCAGAAGTAGAGGAGTCTATGGAGCACATTATGTGTGAGTGTGACTCGCTGGCTAACAAGCGGCTGGCCCTCTTTGGAACTGCGTATCCGGAACTGGAGGACTACAGGCACTTCGCAGCCGGTGATATCCTGAAGCTTATGCAGTCCTTCTTCAGGAATCCCGCTGTGTGTGAGTAAGGCTTGGGGGTAAGTACAAAAGGGTCCAAGACTCGACGTGCTACCGTGAACACGGACCCCGCAGCAAGATAAGATAAGATATTAGATTAGATATTAATGAAATAGTGGATACTTTAGAAAAACTTTGGGATGAAAGTCAAAGTCAATTTTTTTCATTGTAACTTGGCCTTCAAAGAAGGCTCTTTTTCACGTCGATAACTAATTATTTAATCATAATATATTATGTCTCAAAGTTACAAACTACTAGCATTTCGGAACGACCACTGCTGAGAAGAAATGCCGAAAGAAACTCATGAAACAGTCTTGGTCGCCTAGCATGCCAGAGGGGTTCTATTTGACCACTCGTACTCACCACGATTACATACGCCCACGCATTTTTTGGCTTTTAAAATTCCAAAATGGCTCAAAATAGCCCTGAAAGTGCACTACGCGAGCTGATCAAAGTTGTCAACAGCCTCAACGATAAAATTGCAACAATGGAGTGCAGGATTGGTGAGCAGAACACTTTACTTGCGAAAAACTCTGATGAGATTATTTTGCTGCGGGCTGCTTTGGAGGGTAGTTCGAAGTCCAACACCGGTAAAGCACCAGCACCCGTCATCGCTACTCCGGCGACGAATCCGCCCACAACACAGCGAGCGATCCGGCAGGTGAGAAGGAATGCTTCTAAGGCCGCTGCAGTAACCATTAGTGCGAAGAGGACAGTGCAGCGTGCGTCAATATCAGAAGGTACGAAAACTCCCGAGATAAGCCGACCGAGAGCAGCAGCGAATGACATCGCCGTCGCCGCCGCCGCCGTAAGGACCGTTCCAGCGATTCATAGTGTGGCCACGAAACCGGTGACAGAGACAGACTCTGTACTTTCCATACCTGACAATGACAATATAGCTGGGAATGCTGTCAACTGGCAAGTTGTTAGCCATAGGAAAAATAAAAATAAAGAAAGAGTAATAATGACTGGGTCTGGGCAATCTAATGACGAATTACAGACAGTGGAGCAACTAAAATACATACAAGCGTGGTCGTTCAAGCCAGATACTACTGAGCAAGGTATTAGAAACCATTTAACCAATATTATAAATTGTGACGACGTTCTAGTTGAAAAACGACAATTAAAGACCGATAGACATGCGGCATTCATAATAGGAGTACCACAAAGTGAATATGATCGTGTTTACACGCCAACTTCGTGGCCACACGGTGTGAAGATATCCGAGTGGACGTACTTTCGTAGGTCGCCCCGTGAGAGGGGCGCGAGCGCAGATACAGCCGTTGCTACTAACCGACCACGGGACGGCCGAGACCGGTCCTCAGTCTCGGAGCAGCAGTGAACGTATGAACACGCATTTACGACCGCCGACTTGTGCACCCCGTCCTATTATCGTATGCCATCAAAACATTGCATCGATCAATAACAAAACACAACGATTGGAGGTGCTTTTACACTGCGAACTAAGGTGTGACATTTTGGCTGTGTCTGAGCATTGGTTAAAAGAAAGTAAACTTAAATGTATTTATTTAGCCGGCTACAAGTTAGTGTCATACTTTGCTCGAGAAAATATAACTCACGGTGGTTCGTGCATATTCGTTAAGGACAATTTAAAGTGTATTGAAAATACTAAGTTAACCTCGTTATCTGTCGAACGATTTTGCGAGATATCAGCTATTGACTTGTTAGACTACGGAATTACAATAGTTTGTATTTATAGGACGAATTTAGTGACTGGTCATGAATTTCTCGACCACCTTCAGCCATTGTTAGATAAGATTGACGAACATGAGATTGAATGCGTAATAGTAGGTGACATGAATATAGACTGCCTATGCGAGCCGAACGCAATTAATAAAAGGTTATTAGATATGTTATCCACCTATAATATGAACAACTTAGTTAATTTCTATACACGCGTAACTAAGAGCACACGTACATCAATTGACCACTTATATACTAACCTACATTTAGGGTCTGTGGTAGCTAAGCCTGTGCAAACCCACCTCAGCGATCACGTCGCAGTTCGAGGTGAGATAAGCTGTGGTCACTCTGTTAGCTTGCCGGTCGCTCAGCCGATTAGAGTTTTCTCGCAGGCTAACCGCGCAAACTTTGTTAGATCTATTGATAGTGTCGACTGGGCCAGCATCTTTGATCGAAACAAGACTGCAAAAACAGCCTCAGCAGCGATAACGACCGTAATTACGAACACATTAGAAACGTGCTTCCCAATAAGAATGACGAACGTTAATAATAAAAATGACTCCTCGTGGATGACTCCCGAGGTAATTAATATGAAATCTCTTTTATTCGACATCATAACATTATGTAATTTATTTCCAGACGACATGAACTTAAAAAAAACTGTAGAAAACTTAAACCAAAAATATGACATGTTAATAAAAAAAGAAAAACATACTTATTATTCTAATATTATTCATAATAGCTCCAATGCTTCTAAAAGTATGTGGAATATAATTAATTTAGAAAGAGGCAAAAATAACACGCCAATAGTCAGCGTAGCTGATATCGTAACCGACACAAACGGTAAAAAATTTGACACTCCCAAAGACGCGGTAAATGCCATGAATTCTCGTTTCATAAATGCTTCAGCTGCATGTAATGCTCCTAAGGCCGACATTCCTAGAATGCTCAACTCATTGCTCAGTAGCCGCGCACCCGCCGACAGGTCGCTACGATTTCAGCCCTTCACCGCAGACGAAGTCTATCGTATTGTAACTTCTTTGATACCACCTAAGCGGTCAAAAGATGCTTATGGAATCTCAATGGAACTGCTGAGAATGGCCATCATACCTCTCGCTTCTGTTCTAGCCCAATTATATAATAAATGCCTCAAAGAAGGGACATATCCACATCTTCTAAAACTAAGTAAGGTATCCCCAATTTATAAAGGAAAAGGCACAAGGGAAGATATTGATGGGTATAGACCAGTGTCCGTAATTCCTGCTATAGCAAAAGTTTTTGAGAACGGACTAAGCTCTAGACTCATAACTTACCTAGACTCAATTAAAGTTTTGTCGGAAAACCAGTATGCGTACCAGGCAGGTCGCTCTACTACGTCGTGTACGCGCGAGGTAATAGGTCAGGTGGTCGACGCACGGGAACGCAACCAACATGTGGCCGTCTTCTGTTGTGACCTATCCAAGGCCTTTGACGTCGCAGATCACACAGTGTTGGATCACAAACTGGCTCACTATGGCATTACCGGCAAAGCTGGTGCCATATTGAGCGATCTAATGCGAGGAAGACAACAGATTGTAGACAGCGGAAATGGTAAAATTCAATCTGACCGTTCATCACCAACTATGGGAGTAGCACAAGGTTCGTCTGTATCGAACATATTGTTCTCACTCCTAATGAACGACCTACCAGAAGCCGTGCCCGACGTTATCATTTTAATGTATGCCGACGATGTAGCTGCCATAGTAACGGCCCCTTCAGTCGACCAACTTGAACTTAAACTAAATCGTACTGCTGCAACACTTTTCAAATGGTTCAGCATGAATGGTCTCGCCTTGAATACAAATAAGACTCACTTTATTCATTTTAGCCTGTCCGGACGTACCATCAGACCCATGGTGGTTATAGTGAATGACAGTGAGATCAAAGGAGTAAGTGATACTACTTTCCTAGGATTCGAGATTGACAAAGGTCTAACATGGGAGAAGCACATTCATAAACTGAGCAAAAAACTGGGCAGTGCCTGTTTCGCCCTGAGGCGGGTAGCCCGTGTCGTATCCAAGGAGGCGGCGCGAGCATGTTACTTCGCCACAGTACACTCCTTACTGCAGTACGGCGCCGAGCTGTGGGGACGAGCAGCCGACTGGGAGAGGGCTTTCCGCATGCAGAAACGTGCCGTAAGAGCCCTAGCACAGGTACCATCGCAATCGGACTCTGCGAAACCGTGGTTCCAATCGCTTAAAATACTTACATTGCCGTCGATTGTTATCTACCAAATAGCAGTCTTTGTACGAACGCATTTAAATAAATTTGTGAAAAATAGTGACGTCCATAAGCGCAACACGCGTAACGCTAATAAATTATTAACGTTACCGCGTAAACTAGCAAAGTCGGACAAGCTGACTCACATAATGGGCCCGGCTGTTTACAACAGACTTCCTCGCGAAATCGTCGATGCGCCAACCCTACCATCATTTAAAAATAAACTGAAACGGTGGCTGATTGACAAAACTTTTTACAGTGTCGAGGAATTCATGACCTCAAATTAATGGTTGTATTTTTGTTTGTTCGACTGTTGTTTATTGCAACTAGACTAATTTTAATATAATTTATTATAATAAACATATTTGTCAACTGTATGTGTATCGATTTGATACAAACTTGTAATTTACCATATGATTATTTCTTATTATTATTTTTTTTTCTTTGACGTATAACATGTTTATGAATAAATGAGTATTGAGTATTGAGTATTGAGTATTTGATCAGTTCTATTTGTGTTGGTGGGTGGGGACAGGCACCACGCAAGCGCAACAATATTCATATCAATCGTAAAACTGTAGTTATAATTGACTATCTTCAACAACTAGAGCATTACTGCATGCAGTGGATGCGTAGCTTTACATAATGACTGGGTATTATGCATATTAGCTGGTGTCAATATTATGACATGATGTTACCGTGTTATGGCACGGAGTGACTATACTTATCGATGGGTCAAAAGATGCAATTTTGTGTAATTTTACAATTTAGTACGTTCGTAAGTTCGTAGATCCAAATAATTCAACTTTATGTATACATATAATAAGACAGTAAAAATATTTTGTCTGTACATTTTGTGTTTTTGAGTGAAATGGATAGACGGACACTTAAAAAGAATAATAGAAAGCAAAAAAAAATATTTTTGAATTTTTTGTCAGTCTGTCTGTATGTATGATCACGCTAATCTCCGAAAGTACTGAACCGATTAGAATGAAACTTTTTTTGTTGTATAGCTATTAAGTCTGGGCAACATTTAGGCTATAATTTATTTTGAAAACTGGAACACCTGATGAAGAACCTTAACAGAACAGCTAAATAAACTATAAGAAATATGGAAATGGTGCCTTAACAAAAGTCGTTCAACCTGATGAGCATTTTCTGATGACGTATAAAAATTGAAGATCTGGAACATCTGATGAAGAACTGCAAGAGACCAGCTACACTATAACATATATGAAAATGGCGCCTTAGCAAAAATCGTTCAACCTGATGAGCATTTTCTGATGACATATAAAAATTGGAGATCTGGAACATCTGATGAAAAGCTCCAAGAGAGATTTTTCATCTAAGCGAAACTCACGGGGGCGAAGCCGCGGGCGACAGCTAGTTTCTTATATTTTTTCCTTAGATCAACAACAGAAAAGTGGGTCAACAAGTTGATTGATAAGAGATTACAGACATCCACCGGAATCGTTGAGATTATAGATTCATCGTTTGTCGTAGACTTTCTACATCTAGAGTAGAGCTCAGCATAAACTCTTTTTACACGACTGACCAAAAAAGGAGTGTTATGTTTTCAGGGTTCATGTATGTATGTATGTATGTATGTAAGTTTCTTTATTCCACCATAAGTCCTGAACGGCTTAACAGATTTTGATGTGAGAGGTATTTTTAGATTCCTTGCATTCCTCCGAGTGACATAGGCTATATGACGTCATCATAAAAACAAAATGGCGGATTATATATGCGATAAATAGCAGACCAAAAAAATTCAATTTGATCAATCTTATCGAGCGGGGCATCAAATTGAAGGGCTTTAAAAGGCGATTTCAAAAATGTATATTACTTATATGTTTGTATGTACTTTTTGTGTAAAAACTTGTCAGTCGTGTTTTTTATTTTTAATAATTAGCTTGTTATCCCGAATTTTCCAAAAAAGGGAGGCCGTGGCGCGCATCTAGTATTTAATATCTTCATTATTGCATTTTCAAGTGTTAATTGAATATCTATAGATAAATCTGCACCGCACAGAGCAATCACTCAAACCCGTTCTCGAGTTGACGGAAGCGCCAATATTTTCCGGGAAAAGTCGGGTTTCTAAAGTATGTACTAATAGGATAGTTATAAGCAACGTAAACCTGATATACTTGTTTGTTTGGAAATTTGTCTTCTACATAGTACTTAACTGTATTTTTACCAGTTCCATTGGTGTAGTTCCATAAAAGCTTATTGGTAGAATGGAGATTCAGCATATGACAGGTTGCTAGCCGATCACCTATAACAAGAATCCCCAGATTAAAATTCGTTCCCTTGATTGCCGTTTACAATCTGCCCAAGAAATTTTTTTTTCAAAAAAATGATCTGATTTCCATTATAAAACTTAAAATCATGAAATAACTTAATAGGCAGATTAATCAAAAAGAAAAATGTATTGGCATCATCGAGATATTATGTACTAGTTGTTAAGTTTTTACGTTGGTTAGTCAATCACGCAATCTGCTGGACGGATTTTGACGAAATTTGGTAAAGGCGTAGAGTATAACTTGAAATAACACATTTCCTACAATTCCCACGGGAGCGGAGCCGCTAGTTAAAACAAAGTTGAAACTCGTTTCGATCCGTACTTAGTTACGTGTCACTGAACCTTACGATTTACAATTGAGTGGACAAATGTAAACAATCTAAAACTAAAGTGATAAATAAATAAACAAATAAATCGTTTATTTTTCTCTCCAAATTAGGCTTATTAACAATATTTGAGTTTTTAGCGAAGTACAAGGCAAAGGACCTAAGCTAAAGTGATAATAATAATATGTAACTTTTTAAATATGTAGCCGGAAAATTGAGAAGCAGCACCCGTTCACGAGTTGAAACATTGGTCAGCCATAGCCAATCTCGACGACATAAGAGCGTACCTCAAAAGCTGACTCATACCTACGATTGATAGCCAATGGTTCTTGTAACAACATAACGGCAATAACAAATTAAAATTTCTCCAATACTTATTTCCGAGGTGTTGTCAATAAATTTTGAGTCTTCAAATTCAAAAGCAAATTCTGCCCTAGGCCAATGATTTCATAGATACGCCACTCTGGTCGAATCTAATCTCATAGAATTGCATAAAATCCATCGCACAACCCACACATGAGGCATCAGTGCAGAAAGCCATCATATCAGATCATGTAATGCACCAATTACTACATTTTAAATGAGTAATCAACGTTGCGCAAACGTGTACTATTGCACAATCGAACTATTACGCTTATTGGTTCAATCTTCTCCGCTGTGAAATCACAAATGCGGGTAGATTTAGGTCGAAGTTGTTTTGTTTTATTATTGGACTTTGTTTTTAATTTCATATTTGTAATGAACATAAAGTTTTAATGATCGTAGTGTTTATTGCACTTAAGATTTAATCAAAGCATTAAGTAGTTAGTGATGTTGATATTTATTATTAGAAATATCTAAGAGTCCATGCATTATACATATTTTCAAAATGAAGAAATATAAATTAAGCCCACAAACTCTACTGTAGCATTTTCCTCGTAATCATTGATATGATTTCATTAAATGTTTTTAATATAATAAGCTATCAAATCATTTATAATAATGTCTATAAAATACTAGGCAAAACTATGCAAAATTATTATCTATGGGCAACAGACTAGACAATATTTTCTTATCTTTCTCAATCTTTCTCAAAATAGATTCAGTTTAATTACGTATGTATTTCGTGTCTGTTTGTTTTGCTCTTATTGCAACTGCTGTGTGAAAGTACTGCTATCTAACGTCATTATCATCATTAATCTCTTTTAGTTTCTATTTGTTTCATTACGCAATTAAATATATTGCAACCTGCTCCGGTACTTTCATTTTCTTTAAATAACTCTTGGTAATTCTAACAGGTAATAAGATATATCATTATAGATAAAAACATTATATCAAAAACAGGTTACGCACGTGCTTTTAGACTATAGTTTCTGACTCCTCAGGAGGAGGAGGTCGGCATTTGATACGTGAGCGACCCGTTTTCAATATAAGGTAATAAAATAAACTTGAACATGTAAACATTTTTTATTAATCAGCCTCAAATCAAAGCGCATGCGCTTCGATAATGTTACATACATAAAAACAAAGCATACAAAAGCTAAAACAATAACAGATCATATTATCTACAAGATAGACCGCGCATTTGGTAACAATGCTATGCGGATTTCAGCCTGTAGGACTACAAAGCCCTTGAGTGGTACAGTCAGAGACAGGTAAAACTAACCCTCCTATCTCAGGTCTCCCTGTGTCAGAATGGTCAAGCTTATCTGCACCTAACTGTAGGATACCTGATCACAACCTTACGAGCGCACCAGAACTGACAAATTTGCAAAATATATACACTACGAATACTAAAAGATCACAATTCTTAGCCTATAAGGTACTGGTGTGAAGTCTAAGGAACTAAAATGGCTCAGTGCCACCCGTGGTGTTGTTGTTCCTCTTCTTTCTTAAAGTAAATTGGATAGTGGACCTTTACTGGGTAAGGGACCTCCTTGACCAGAGGTACTTGCACTTCCTTGTACACTGGGTAAGGCTTGTCGATAGGGACCTTAACTTCATAAGGCACCTTCTTTTCGACGGTGTAAGGGATCTTCTTGTAAACGTCGTAGGGTTTAGGTACTGGCACTTTTATATGGACTGGGTAGGGTTTCTCTACTTCAACCTTGTAGGGCCTGTCGACTGGGACCTTGACTTCGTAGGGCACAGGTTTGTGCACTGTTACTGGGTAAGGTTTCTCGACTGGGACAGGGTAAGGTTTGGCCACGTACACGTTGTAAGGCTTGTCGACTGGTACTTTGACTTCATAGGGCACCTTCTTGATGACTTCGTAAGGCTGGGGCACTTTGACTTCGTACTTCACTGGGTAAGGCACCTTCTTTTCAACGGTGTAGGGCTGGGGCACGGGCACTTTGACTTCATAGGGCACTTTCTTCTCAACGGTATAAGGAGTGGGGACTTTAACTTTGACTTCGTAAGGCTTGTCAACAGGGACCTTAACCTCATAGGGCACCTTCTTTTCTACAGTGTAGGGCTCAGGTACGTACACGGGGTATTTTACGTACTCCTTTACGGTGACTGGCACTTTCTTTTCGACAGTGTAGGGCTGTGGTACTGGCACTTTGACTTCGTAAGGCACTTTCTTTTCGACAGTGTAAGGAACGTGTTTCTCTACAGTGTACGGTACTGGGACCTTCTTGACTACTTCGACGTGTTTGACATGTTCGTGATGTTGGTGCTCGTGTTCACTGGTGATTGGTTTCCAGTCGCCACCGGAGCTACCGTACTCGCTCTGACCACCGAAGCTTAGCCCTTCGGAGCCGCCGAAGTCATGCCCTTCGCTGCCTCCAAGGCTGTAGCCCTCAGAGCCTCCGAAACTGTGGCCCTCGTCCCCTCCCCCGTAGCCGCCACCTCCGTAGCCACCCCCTCCGTAGCCACCGCCGCCGCCGCCGCCGTAAGAACCTAAGTCATAGATTCCCCTCTTGTCCTGCTTTTTGCTGTCCTCGGCCGCCTTTGGTGAGCCTTTCTCCTCAGCGGCAAAGGCCACCACGGCCAGCGATGCCACCAAAACAACCTGCAGGCAAAAAAATGACAAGTTAATATAGATCTTAATATTTTTGTGAAAGTATGTGAGTATTGATCTTAGTGACTCGTCACCTAATACTATGAACAGTTTGATGAAATTTGGCACATGGGTAAATTGGAATTGCACATCAGATACTTTTTCATCAACATTACAATCATCATCTCGTCTTTGCGTCCTATCAGGCAAGATCATCTAGCTTGCCTCTTGCTCTTAAACGCGAAATTTACTAAAATAGCAATTTTTGTTCGAGATCCGATGACGAAACGAATACAAATAAAAACATAGCAGACCCAGAATTGCATATATAATCTCCGCAAACATTTACAGTTATAAGAGCAGTCAGAGTCTACACGGCAATGTGAAATTTAAGTCAAGGCAATATGGTCTTAGATCTGAAACTGCACTAATTCTTGTCTGTACAAGTAAAGCACGCGCAATCGAAGCCAGAACTGAGAGGCATTATGTTAACATCTATGCCACGGATAAAGTAAAAGTTTTTCGAAATGTATTCGATCGATTTACTAGACTAACGAACGAACCCAGAATACAAAGTGCACTTTCTAACGCAAACGGGGAAACGAAACGTAATACACACATTCCCCACGCTCCATTGTCTTAAATAATAATAAGTTATTATTTCCTTGGTATTACGTTTATTCTTCTTTTATTGTTTCATCAATTATCTTAAACATTATATAGTTTCGCTAAGTTTCAATGACACTGTCGGACTTACATAAGAGCTAGCTCAATCTGTGTGAATTGTCCGTGCATTCATTAAAACTTCAATTGCAATTTATATCTGTGATTCCTGAAAGCCTGCTATTTGGATCAACTATTTTTTTTATCGTACGACTAATTATCATATTCTCAAATGGGACTGGGCTAAGTTTGCAGGGTGCCGCTGGATGGTTGGGCTAAAATAGCCACAGAATAGGGGACCGGACAACTTTTTTTTTTGACGCTTCTTTGAAATATTTCACATTAATAGAATGATACGTAAAAGAATCACATCCATAATCAAAGTATTTATATAGCACACAAGATCACATTTCCAGATACACAAAGTAACTTATAACTAAAAAAAGGAAGGAAGATGGACTTATCGCTGAAAAAGTTTGAACTCTAATAAATCCGCTCAGGAGAAATTGCTGAAGAAAGTAAAATGTGTTTAATTATCATGTATTCTATCATAAAATGGGACTGGGCCAAGTTTGCAGATGCCGCTGGATAATTGGGCTAAAATAGCCGCAGAATTGTCCTCTTTCTGACTGATGGCGTTGAGATGGGGTCACCCTTTAACGAGATGGTTGGATGATCTGGACGCATACATAAAGAATGGAGAACTAACGCAGTGGATAGAGAGAACATTGAGCTAGAGGGGAACCCTTTGCCCAGCAGTGGTGCTACAGACTTATTTTTTTTTAAAGAGATGGCGGTGATAACATTGAGTAGTGAGTGAGTGAGAGTGAGTAACGGTGGTAACAGAGAGTATTGAGCATCAAAAGTTTTGATGGTGGTCGGACGGTATGGCGACAAGCCACCATTTACATAGAGATTTTTGGGAAAAAGGAGACCTTTGCCCAGTGGTGGGACAGTGGAAGACTACTAAAAATATTATTTATCTACACAATTAAAAGTTTTTTAACATCTATATATATATATAACTCAAAGGTGACTGACTGACTGACATAGTGATCTATCAAGGCACAGCCCAAACCACTGGACTGATCGGGCTGAAATTTGGCATGCAGGTAGATGTTATGACGTAGGCATCCGCTAAGAAAGGATTAACGCGAGCGAAGCCGCGGGCAAAAGCAAGTGGTAGTATATATTTTTTTGTATAATGCAACCTACAATAGATTTTTTATTTGTTTTGTTTAGTTTAAATGCACTGGATAGACAGGAATTGCGAACCAGACCAGGCCTTTGCCTAGCGTGACACTATAGGCTAATAAAAACAATCGTTTTGTTATATTTGTAATCTGTTGTGCGTGACAATAAATAAATAATTGTTAGTATTAAATAACCTCAAAGACATTTGCATCCGCCTTTCTATCATACTCTAACTGGATTATTGCCAGTAGATTAACGAAGGCATATCGCAATAGATTGGCTTGCGTAACATTATGATATTATGATCTAGTTATCTTGATGTTAATCTCTATAACAAACATTGATAACAGTACTTTCACGCCTTGATTTAAATTGATTGTCGATATTTAAGAATCTTTCGATTGTCATTAAATGTCAAATTGATGAATAAATCGATTGTTATTTGTAATGTCAAATTCTTCGAGCAACAAGGACTTCCGCGTAGTTGCTCTATGGGTCTATGGTCAAATTGTAAACTGATAAAAATAATTTAAAAAATAATAATAATAAAAAAGTACAGCCAACTTGAAAACCTCCTCTTTTTTGTTTTTGAAGTCTGTTGAAAAAAATAGTATCTGTGTCATCTGGGTGTCTGTATATCTCTGTATTGTGTATGTCTGTCTGTGGCAACATAACTCCCAACGGATGAACTGATTTTTGACCTAGTTTATTTTTTTTAATTGAGAGTGTTTTCAACGTGATCTCGAGGTTTTTTGTTGTTGTGTATAAATTTAGTTTTTATTTTATTTTATTACGTATATTAATTAGATTTTGTTTGTAATTTATATTATTTGGCTACAGTCCTAAAGTGATAGGTAATTCACTCGACTATCTTTGATTTTTTGCACCTAAAAAAATACGCAAATTTTTAATGGCCGTCGTGACTAAAATAGATTTTGCAAATGAAGTGCGATTCTAAACCGCCTTCCACACATTGTATGGGAGCAATTAACCCAGATTTGGATGGAAACAATCGCTGGTGTTTCTGAGATAAGTCTACTCTTAATTGTTATGAAATATCAGAGTAACAAGAGTGAAAGTCGAATGTGGATTAAGTCGCTAAAACTTGTATGACGAATTTGGTACTTACAAATCTTTACGTATTTAGAGACTTGCTTTTTAAGCTAAATATCACAAAAGGATGACGTCATGTTATTACTATAGTATGGAAGATACTATCTACGCTCTCTCTCTCTCTCTCTCTCAGCCTAAAGACGTCCACTGCTGGACAAAGGCCTCCCCCAAGGATTTTATCCATGGGAGGTTTTGCCGTAATCGCCACGCTTGGCAGGCGGGTTGGCGATCGCAGTGTGATGGCATAGTACGCGGAAAGATGCTGCTGCCCATCCTCCGGTGTTTTAAATCCCTTAGTCGCCTCTTACGACACCCACGGGAAGAGATGGGTT
Organism: Ephestia elutella; assembly: GCA_018467065.1. Classification (NCBI taxonomy): domain Eukaryota; kingdom Metazoa; phylum Arthropoda; class Insecta; order Lepidoptera; family Pyralidae; genus Ephestia; species Ephestia elutella. The sequence goes on along the minus strand of CM031591.1, from coordinate 2,473,348 downwards.
GGTGCTATTCTAGGGCCACACCATAGGCCACACCAGAACCAGGCCACTATCTACGCTAAATAAATTAAATTAACGATTTTTTTAAAGTTTTTAAGCGCTGCTCATCTGCTTGTCAAATAACTAAAGGTGTCCATTCTTATAATGAGGACACTTAAAATCCTATTATAATACTCTAGCTTTTATTGAGTCTTATATATGTGGTTAGCTCGGTAACTAATAAAAGTTGCTACATAATTAAAACCATAAAATATACATAAATAAATAAATCTTTTAACATACATATATCATGCATGAGTAATGTTTTTTCTTCGCATGTAATTAATATTAATATGCGAAGAATACACATTGGTCACAAATGTTGGTTGGTTTATTTAAAAATGGCGGCCGGTGGCAAATTACCATGTATTTTTTTAATAAATTAACTGTATGATGAATTTACCTACATCTTGACCTAAGAATGTACTTTATTTTTATTGTATTTTAGTAATTTTAGATACACAAAACTTTGTGATTTTTATGTTTATTTTGTTTAAAAACATAATAACTTTATCATTTTATTTAAGTATAAAACTTGTCAAATAATTACATATCTACCTACAGACATATATTTCAGTTAGTTCAGTAGTACATAGAATCACATCTTTATCCCTTACGTGGTAGACAGAGCCAAGACTCGTGAGACTCGAAGGCCACGCTTAGCTAATTGGTGGGCTTTCTGATGAAATAGAGATTCAGATATAGTGACATGTTGTTAGCCCATCGCCTATGAGTGGAGGAATCCCCAGTTTAAAGCCTTTCAAATAATTAGTTTAGTAGAATTAGCTAAAGTTTTATTTACGTTAGATAATAACCGAAGCATTTCTAATCGTTGATGTCCTATGATAAAAATAAATAATTTGTATTCATCTAGTTCCGATTTATACTCTATTTCCTTATTTCTTCCGTATTATCCATGAATACCAATGGCATTTATTACGGAGATAGCGTAACAGATACATACAAACTGCCAGTCTGTTCAACTAGATTTCTAAGTAATCGCAAGAGATTACCGGATCACATCGTGACTTGTATTATGTAAATATGTTTAGAAATCAATGTTTTGTATGCCTGTTTCCGATTCAATATCTAATAGTAGGTGGTTACAATTACTTTGGGTATTTACTATTGTTGTCATAGAAGATTTAACAGGTTAATATTTTCCATGGAAAAAACAAGAACTTCGTATATTTCTAAGTAGTAAATTCAGGATAAAAAAATATCAAACTCAAACAACTCGTAGATACCCATTAAAATCAGTGTGATTTTGATGATATGGTCTACTATATTCTTTTTACATGACTGACCAAAAAAGGAGTGTTATGTTTTCAAGGTTCATGTATGTAAGTTTCTTAATTCCACCATAAGTCCTGAACGGCTTAACAGATTTTGATGTGAGAGGTATTGTTAGATTCCTTGCTTTCCTCCGAGTGACATAGGCTATGTGAGTTGTCAGTCGTGTTTTTTATTTTTGAATAATTAGCTTGTTTAAACGAATGTTCAATCTTTTTTCTGGATAAAATATAATTTAATTCACTGAACGTACATGCTTATTTCGTACAAGTGATTATATTTCTCTTACGTGACTGAAAAAAATATTTTTTTATTAGTAATAAGACTTTAACAAACACTTTCTCAGTTAGTATAAATATTTATTATTTATTTATTTATATTATTTTTTATTTACAAGGTATACCAACAACTTAAAAAACAATATATCTACTAATATTAATATACACACAAGTTTTGTTTATTATGTTTCAATTACTACGGTTTTGGAACGGCCAAACCAAAAAAACGCTATTAATGATGGGGTATAGTAAAAAATATAATGATACGTAAGTGTTTAGCTCGTCATCCGTGTGTTACGTTTATAAATCTCTTCACTTTGGTTACATAGTCGAAGCTGCGTATAAGAAGCGTCATTATATGAGATTAACCGCATATAGCAACCGCGTATTATGACATATTGCATTTATGAGTAGTGTGTTACGCATACGACGACTTATAATGTTTACTCATGACTTATTCAAATTCAAAGTTTTCGAATAGTCTCGAATTATTTGTTCTATTCCATTCTAATTTTCGAATTGACATTTTAACGTTTTCGAACTTCGTTTTCGTTTTCAAATTCAGACTTTGTTCAATGTTAATTATGGTGGACAATTCTTTTAGAGGTTTTTTTCTACTTTGTATTTTTCTATCCGGTAAATCTATTTCTTTATTTATTTACTTTTTATTTTTCAATAGTATTTAATAAGTTTCAAATGTTACTAAGTGAGTCATGCATAATAACTAAATGACTTTTCATCGTTGTTTTAAATATAATTTGTTTTATTGATCTTAGAAGTAGATAAAAACATTAAATGAAACTTTTGAAATAGCTAGATTAAACAAATATTAAATTACTTAAAAAAAAATATTACATTTACAAAATTATCAAATTATTTGTCTTGAAATTTTTCCAGTCTCAATAACTAATTAGGTTTCCAAAGCCTTTGTATGCTTAATCCAAAGCAATTGCTTCATTTCTATTGTTCATTGTCTAAATTTTGGGAGGCTAATAAACATTGTTATTCGTAATCGGTTCCATCCTCCTACACACGGTAATTTCCCAGATGTCGGTAATTTTCGTAACTTTCACCTTTTAAACTGAGAAAGTGAAAAGAAAATTATATTAGTTAAGAACCTGTTCCTGTGAGCGGGGAAACTAAACGTTTAGATGTAAACACTCCAAGTACTTTTAGGACATTGATCTCGATATAGTTTTATTTCCGTGCCAAGAAACGAAACGACGTTCGATTTAAAAACATATAAATATCCATAGACTATAATAATTTGAAGATTATTAAATATTTGCTGACATTATTAAATTTAAATCCCGAATTATTTATTAGAATTCGTTTCGCCAAATTATTTATTTGAATTCCGAATTACAGATTTAAAACGCGTCACAATTCAAAATTCGCACTTGCATTCCAAACAAAAATGGCGCTCCACTTTTTTAACCGTTTCTTTTAATTGTCACATCACTGTCACTGCACTCAACTCACCAAATACTTCATGGTGCTGTGTGTCTCCGCTGCCGAAGACTGGTTGTGTGAGGAGGCATGTAACCCACGAGTTATATACCTTCCCTCCCACTGAGGCTATCTGCCAAGAAGGGTGAACGGGCGTCCAATAATGACATGTATTAATTGTTGAATTTGGATTACATTTATTTGGATCAGTTTCAGTATTCACATGTTCAAATACATTAATCAACAATGTTATGTTGAGCCCTTGTGTACTTGAAATTTCATAACTATTTCGATTCGACTTCATGACAAAATTGATTGATTAAAAATTTTTGATGTTCGTGGATGTTTCCAAAATGTAGGTCTCTATGTGCTATTCTGGATTTTATTCTTTTTTATACAATACTAGCTTTTGCCGGTGGCTTCGCCCGCGTGAATTTCCCACGGGAACAGTGCTTTTTCTCGGCATGAAAGGTACCCTATGTCCTTCTCAGTACTTCTAACTATGTGTATGCGAAATTTTAGGAACATAGGTTGAGTAGATAAAGAAGAGGTAACAAACAAATAAATACACAAACAAAGTAATTTTGGCTTTTATAATATTAGTTAGGATAACCTAATCCTCCGGTTTGTCATAATCTTGCTAGAGTACAGAGATGAGATCTAAGGTGTAGCGAGCTTACCCAGAAGCGGCCTATTCAGTTCACTCTAGTTTTGAAGAGAGTCAGGTTGTATGTGCTCTGTGTAACAAGTTTGAAGATTGATGGGCCGACGTAAAATCCTGGATAGGTTGTAAGATTTCGGAAATCCTTCACAAGTTTTAGTATGACTATGTTCTAATTATTACTATTTTATTAGTTTTTATCGAAGATTCATAGACTGTACTAACTAGCGATGTGCCTCTGAAAATGTTCTGTTCCCGAAAATTTCTTCCATTGAAAATTTCCAAAAATTCTCAGAATTTTCTTGGGTTTTTAGAAAAGTTTCCGTTCTCAAAAACATTTCCCGGAAATTTCCAAGAAACTTTCCGCTGTTTCTTTGAAAGTTTCAGGAACGGCACATCACTAGTACTGAACCCTCAAAAGATTTTTAATGTAACCCTGAATACACAAGTTTAAGCTTCCAATTGCGGAATCCGAGAAATTTCGAAGTGTTTCAAGTTGCTGCATCATTTTCCAATCCTCTCGAAACTGCAAGTGTATGCCAATTCTCGGTCGCCAAGCTATATTAGGTTCTCCAACGTAAATAATAAAGCTCAATTCATCTTGACGCCACTTGATGATAGCAGTTACTACTTCCCTCCTCCTTCAGTCGAATTCCTCATGACTGAGCGGTCATTATATGGAATGAAACACACACAACGACTCTCTTGGCAAATTTAATGGAGTGGTTTGCCATTGCCTTCTCCATTTCACACACTAGCTGATAATCATCAACCGGAGTGCAGGTTTCCTCGTGATGTTTTCCTTCATCGGAAGCAAGTGGTGGTCGATGAAAACTACCCTACATGATTCAGATTGGGATACAAATTCATGTAGCACGGGCCGTTACAACTTCTTCCTTTAGTTGTATCCTCATTATTTTTGTTTTTTTTTCCTGGTTTTTTTTCTTCACCGTTACAACGCACAGTTACAACTTAGAAGTCTCTAAATCTAGTCTAACAAGCTGATTATAAAAAAATTAAAAACACGACTGACAACTCACATAGCCTATGTCACTCGGAGGAATGCGAGGAATCTAAAGATAGCTCTCACATCAAAATCTGTTGAGCCGTTCAGGACTTATGGTGGAATAAAGAAACTTACATACATACATGAACCCTGAAAATATAACACTCCTTTTTTGGTCAGTCGTGTAAAAAGGCCATTATGACTAATCAGATCCACTTCCCATTTCTTAAATCCTACTAATATTATAAATGTGAGTTTGTGAGGATGTTTGTTACTCAATGACCCAAAATCTACTGGACAGATTTCGATGAAATTTGGTATACGGGTAGAAAAATACCGGAAATAGCACATAGGGTACTAACTTAGGGTACTAACACATAGGGTAATATAAACTTGCACATAAAACTCATATTTTAGAATGATTCGCAAACTCAATGCTAAGTTGACCAACTTAATTGGAATGATTGGATTCGCATTGTAAACTCAAGATTTGCTCTCTTTTTCCCGCCAAATTATCTTTAAAAAAATCTTTCATTCATAAATTATGATGTGATGATTCAGCATATTACAATAGCGAAAGTACCTAGTTAAACAAAACCGGCCAAGTGCGAGACAAACTCGCGCACCGAGGGTTCCGTACACGCAAAGCATCTCACATTATAGCTCTAACTAAAAGACTAACTAGTTTCAAAAACAAACTTAACTTTGCACTTCGATCCCTAGGATTCATACTAAATCCAGCGCAAAAATAAGTTTGTAACACTTTTTTTTACACTTCTAACAACATATTTAGAATTTTCAGATTTATTCCTGTACAAGTACTGTTAGACCTTGCTATTTGCCAAATTTTATAATTTTAGGTCAACGGGAAGTACCCCATAGGTTTTGATTGCTGTCTGAAATCGCAAAATATGCGAAAAATCGCAACATTTTCGGTATTATCTCCTGATCGCGTTGACGTATATATTTTTTTTTTCTGAAAGAGACCGTGTATCCAATTATTGATATTAATTTCAACGTGATACCTTTACGCGTTCTTGAGAAAAAAAAGTTTGACAGACAGTCGGACAACAAAGTGATCTTATAAGGGTTCCGTTTTTGCCTCATGAGGTACGGAACCCTTAAAATAACGCGTAATATAATAGGCAAGTACTTTGCTTTTTTTGGCAATATTTTTTTTAATATTTTGCACACAGCATCGTAAAATGATTTTTTTTTTTAGTAGAATTGTTAAACTCACTGAACAGCATTGATGTTATAGCATAACTTTATTGAACTAAGAAAAATACACAAAATACTTAAATATTTCAGCATTAATTAACAGGATTAAATATTTAATATCAAAAATAGTTATATTATTTAATAATTATTGTATTATATTTTAAACTAGCCTGTGCCCGCGAACTTAGCCCGCCCGTAATTTACTATTGGTAATATCTCAGGTTCTAAGTGACGGATCAAGATGAAACCTGCACCACATTTTAAGTTAGACTTTCAACAATACAACAGTGAAAACCGCATCAAATTTGGCCCAGTAGTTTTTGCGTGAAGCGCGTACAAATATACTGACAGAAAGACAGATAAAAAAATATTGTTGTGGCTTCTATTGGCCCTATAAAGACTCCTCCAAGTTTTTTTCTTAAATATCTCCTATGTACAGACACTGACTGGTTACAGTTTTATTATATGTACTAATTGATGATTGATAATCACTGAAATAATTTTACTATAGTTAGATAATTCAGTGGATAAACGTATCTTCTTCTTCTCTCAGCCTAAAGACGTCCACTGCTGGACAAAGGCCTCCCCCAAGGATTTTATCCATGGGGGGTTTTGCCGTAATCGCCACGCTTGGCAGGCGGGTTGGCGATCGCAGTGTGATGGCATAGTACGCGGAAAGATGCTGCTGCCCATCCTCCGGTGTTTTTAATCCCTTAGTCGCCTCTTACGACACCCACGGGAAGAGATGGGTTGGTGCTATTCTAGGGTCACACCACAGGCCACTAAACACACACAGGATAAACGTATAGGGTGATCAAAATCGTAGTAAAATAGTACATATTAATTTTTAGACGAAATTTTTAGAGTGTGACAGAATCTGGCGAAGGTAAATTTGGAGAAATAAGATCTCTGATTACACAAATTTCAATGACAAGACACACTTGTGTGACCCAGTTTGAACATACTTGTGTCTTTTTGTTTTAATCCGATCGAACGGATGTGTGTTACTCAATCATGCTTATCTATACATATAATAAGACAGTAAAAATATTTTGTCTGTACATTTTGTATTTTTGACTGAAATGGATAGAGGGACACTTAAAAAGAATAATAGAAAACAAAACATTTTTTTGAATTTTTTGTCTGTCTGTATGTATGATCACGCTAATCTCCGAAAGTAATGAACTAATTTGAGTGAAACTTTTTGTTGTATAGCTATTAAGCCTGGGCAACATTTAGGCTATAATTTATTTTGAAAACTGGAACACCTGATGAAGAACCATAACAGAACAGCTAAACTAAAAGAGATATGGAAATGGTACCTTAGCAAAAGTTTATCAATCTGACGAGCATTTTCTGATGACGTATAAAAACTGAAGATCTGGAACATCTGATGAAAAGCTCCAAGAGAGATTTTTCATCTATGCGAAACTCACGCGGGCGAAGCCGCGGGCGGCAGCTAGTATTAAGTATGTTATTAATAGTTATTGCTCGTTATTATCGATTCAGAACTACACATTTGTATGTTGCAAGCAATTGCAACCTTGTCAGATATATATATTTTTTATTCTGTACAATAATATAATTTTTGGAATAGTTCAATAAGTACTTCATAATTTGCATGCCTGTTAACAGGCTGAGAATACATTGTTTATACCCGGCTTCGCTCGGAAGGTACATACATTGTAGCCTATGTCACTCAGGTATAATGTAGCTATCTATTGGTGAAAGAATTTTTGAAATCGGTTCAGTCAGTAGTTCCAAAGGTTTCCTACAAACAAATTCACACACTTCCTGTTTATAACATTTTCTATTTTTTCCAAAACTTGACATTTCATTTACTTATAAGATTTTTTTTCTATTTGTTTTTTAATTTTGTACAATACTATAATTTTTGGAATAGTTAAGTAGGTCTTAATAGTTTGCACGCCTGTTATCAGGCTGAAAATACATTATTTCCTTTTATTTTAAATAAGGATTACCTACAATAATGTAAGCTGTAAATCTTCCGTAAATAAATAAATGTATTATATTTATTTGTATTCATACAAACTTTGATTGATATTTTACGTGCAGATATTATTTAATTAGGTAGGAATTTTTTTTGCGTGCAAATATTTTTACAAGGTTTTAACACAAATTATTCCCACGAGAAGCGGATATCCCCCTTTTTAGGGTTCCGAAGTAAACAAGGAACCCTTATAGTTTCGTCATGTCTATCCGTCTGTCCTCGGCTTAGACTACTAGTACTAGAAAACTGTAATTTGGTACAGAATACATATTTATTATTCGCGGAGCGAACTGTAGAATAAAATTACGAAAAAAAATATTTTTTTGGGGGCCTCCTCCTATAAAAATAAAATAAAATAAAATTCTGTCTACTGAAATACCTATAGTGTCTCTGTTTCTTTCGAAATCAAAGTCAATTCTATTGGTGTTTGATCTATTTATCAGTTAAGAAATAGCTACACATACATAATGTATGAGCATTCGAATTACGTACATTTTTGAGTTGCAAATTCGAATCGTAAAATTTTGCTGGTCAAAATAAGAAATCAGAATAATAATACACTAGAAATGCCAATTATTTATTTAATTAAGACGACTTAACGCTAATAGCATTCTCTACCAGTGAACCTTCAGGATAAACGGATATTAAATGCATGGCATGGGTGCACAAAGTGATGGGTGCCATCTGTCGTCTTTCTAACGAGGACGCATAAAAACATCGATATTCCCTAAACAAATTATTTGCGATACTATCAGATCTCCATAACGGAAAATTTTGCTGGGGTAATGCACACATTAAGTATCCAGATACCGCAGAAAAAAATTCGAGTTCTGTGACGTATACCTATTAAAATAAATAAAAATCAAATTTGATTCTAAATCCTATCCTAATCCTAACTAATATTATAAATGAGAAAGTGAGTTTGTTTGTTTATTTGTTTGTTTGTTACCTCACGCTTTATCTACTGAACCAATCTTCCTGAAATTTCGCATACACATAGCTGGAGGTACGGAGAAGGACATAAATTCATCCCGGGAAAAAGCACTATTCCCGCGGGAAACTCACGTGGGCAAAGCCGCGGGCAAAAGCTAGTTGAATTAGAAACGTGTAAGTACTTATATGGCAGCGCAGGACCGGTCGTTATGGAAATCCTTGGGGGAGGCCTTTGTCCAGCAGTGGACGTCTTTCGGCTGAGAGAGAGAGAGAGAGAGAGGTACTTATATGACTATAAATGTAAAGTCAGCAAGAATAGAGAGGACGAGACAAATACTCCACCTACAAGAGCATAGCTGTGAAATAAGGAGAGAAGACAGATGTACGTTACGTTTACGCCTATTTTTGGACGTAAAATAGGCGTAAAAATCGCGCGTAATTGGCACATCTATTCATTTATTTATTTGGAGCTCTGTGATCAGAATTCTCATGCTCTTATTTTCAATATTATGTGATTGATAAATAAATTTAATTTTGGCGTGGGATTTAAAACCAGTTCCTTGACCATTTCGTAAGATCAAAGATAAGAATTTGATTATTTAAATGCACTTCTTTCTATTTGTGTAATTTTTGTTTATCAGATATTTTTTTGAGTGAAAATATGTTAGAGCGCGAAACTTGTGTCCAATTGTTGTCGAAAAACCCCGTAAGTACAACTTAAGTAACCCAGTAAATAGATTAAGTATAACTTTTAAAGCTAAACTATTTTCATTTAAATATATCAAAAAACCGGCCAAGTGCGAGTCAAACTCGCGCACCGAGGGTTCCGTACACGCAAAGCACCTCACATTATAGCTCTAACTAAAAGACAAACTTGTTTCAAAAACAAACTTAACTTTGCAGTTCGATTCTGCCTGGGATTCATACTGCATCTAGCGCAAAAATAAGTTTGTAACACTTTTTTCTAGACTTCAAACTACATATTTACAACTTTCTGATTTAATCCTGTATAAGTACTGTTAGACCTTGCTTTTTTCTAAATTTCATAATTTTAGATCAACAGGGTTTTGATTGCAGTCTGAAATCACAAAATATGCGAAAATTTGCAACATTTACGGTAATATCTCCTGATCGCGTTGACGTATAATTTTGATTATTTTTTTGCTGAAAAAGACCCGAGTGGATCCTAGAATTCGATATTAATATGTCAAAGCGGGACATTTTTTATTGATATTTGACGTCCCGCTTTTAATTATAAACCTTGTTTCTACATACATACATACATAGGATCACGTCTTTATCCCTTACGGGGTAGACAGAGCCAAGAGTCGTGAGACTTGAAGGCCATGCTTAGCTGAATAGTGGGCTCTCTGATGGAATAGAGATTCAGGTATAGTGACAGATTGCTAGCCCATCGCCTATGAATGGAGGAATCTCCTCGTTTCTGAACCCTAAAAATATAAATTATGTAATTAGACAACCATTCATCAGAACACCGGAAACAGATTAAAATAACAAAAAAAAAGTATCTACATATTCAGATCACAAACTTGAGCCAAAAGAATGTAAAATGAAAAAGAAAACAATGTTTGTAGGGTTGCCATACCTTTGAAATAAATTGGAAGATTTGAAATTTTTGAGGAAGTAAAGAAAACTTCTATTTATCTATGAAAGAAAAAGTTGTTTTTCATAACTTTTACCCTCAATTTCCTATTGTTAGTATAATTCTGTGTAGTATTTTTTAAATGTCAACATAATATGGCGTCGAGTCTTCAGCTCACTCCATTCCAAATTTCATTAAAATTAGTACCGGCGCTGTTTTAACGTGAAAGTGTCACAGACAGACTATCACATTTATTATATCACTAGCCGCCCCGTGGGAATATCGGAACAAAAAGTACCTTATGTGCTATTCCCGATATTTTTCTACGCGTGTACCAAATTTCAACAAAATCCGTCCAGTAGATTTTGCGTGATTAAGTAAAAAATATCCTCACAAACTCACATCCAAACTTTCGCATTTATAATATTAGTAGGATACTCGTAGATTCCGTGTGTGTTGTGGCAGCCCTACATTAGAATGGAGAGGTAATAATTTGCTGCGTTCCGAACAAGAACTAGTTATCGGGAAGTGTGCGAACAGATGCACTTACATAATGTTGACTTTAGTGACATAGTGATAAGCGGTAGCGGTTTACGAGCATTTAACGAACGAGAGAGGCCACTTTCAGGCATCACTCTTTGCCATGTTCATGCTGTTTGTGATTGTGTACGTAGTTTTTGAGCTAGTGGTCGTCCATGTGGTCGGCATTATCTTTGTGTGTATATAGATATTTTATATTTAATTTTTTTCTTACATATGTTGTACTCTCTTATTGTCTCAATTTTCTTTTCTATGTCTCTGTTCATGCACCGCCATTTATGTTCATCTCTTTCCGTTCACTTAGGTTGCCTGGAAGAGATTGCACTTGCGATAAGGCCGCCTATTGTACATATTTTACCTATTCTCAATTTGTATCCTTTACGTGTTTTGGTGCAGTAAAGCATTTTTACTTACTTACTTATTGTACATACTAGCTTTTTCCCGCGGCTTCGCCCGCGTGTATTCCTACGGGAGCAGTGCTTATTCCCAGGATGAAAGGTACCCTATGTCCTTCTCCGTACTTCCAGCTATATGTATGCGAAATTTCAGGAAGATTGGTTGAGTAGATAACGCGTGAAGAGGTTACAAACAAAATTCACGCGGGCGAAGCCGCGGGCATAAGCTAGTAGATTATAATCTTGAATCCATAGGCGCAACTTGTATTATTTATTAAAATCGCCATAATACAACTAATAAGGCCGAACCTTTTACGACATTGGAAGTCACACTAACGCGCAATCTCAACCAGGTTAAAAGATGCATCACTCAATTTCGTTTTCATTACGAATAAATAAATGTATTAAACGATTTATTTTTTATTCTATTTGGTCTGTGGATCCTACTAATGTATAACAAGTGCATAAAGAGAATTTGAGATCAAAATGATATTGATGTTTGATCATGTTTGTTACTCTTGCAGTCATAAACACGAAACGAAACTTTAAGGTGAATCCTGAATGTCATATGTAAACACGAGTTTATGTTTATTACTCTTATACCCAAAAACTACCGGACGGATTTCGATGAAATTTGGTACAGGGGTAGAATATACCCTAGAAAAGCATTCAGGGTACTTTTTATCCCGATATTTCCACGTGAGCGGATTTCGGGGTGCAGCTAGTAGGGGTCTCTGATGTGGGTATCTCAGGATAAAAAGCCTATGTACTTTTCCAGGGTTTTCTGTACCCGTGTGCAAAATTTTATCAAAATTTGCTACAAAGTTCAGGCGTGAGTAACAAATACAAACACACATTCAAACTTTTGCATTTATAATATTAGTAAAATAAGTAGAATATTTCAGCAGTCTTGTAATATAGTTTCCGAGGTATTGCGTGATGCTCGTGCGATAAAATTTTACGGTTCTTTGAATCATAGAATAGATCCAACTATGAACCAGTTTTAGAAGTGATACTAATTTTAGAACGCTTGCACATGTCCGTAAGATATTTGCTGTATAATTGGATTCATCCATGCAATGCAAGTATAGCTGACATAAGAAATTTAAATAGCCTCCTCCTTAGTCATATTCATTTGTCTGAGGGTCGTGGTCATTATATGGAATGAAACACACACAACAACTCTCTTGGCAATGTTAATGGAGTGGTTTGCCATTGCCTTCTCCATTTCACACACTAGCTGATAATCATCAACCAGAGTGCAGGTTTCCTCACGATGGTTTCCTTAACCGGAAGCAAGTGGTGGTCGATGAAAACTACCATAGATGAATCAGATTGGTATACAAACTCATTAGCATGGGCAGGATTTGAACCTGGGACCTTCACTCGGCCACCACTGTTTCAATAGCCTAGACCATGTCAATGTCAAATGATTCTTGTCGCACTCTACAACTACTTGTCAAAATACCCTTCATGGGCCTTTTTGCTTTTGATTTGCAACGAATCAGGGTATTTTGGGGAGCTTAAAGCTAACTGTGAGCTTTTGACAGCCGTTAAGCTGCTATGAATCGAATATATAGCCCTGTGACACCAGATAAAGTAGATAGCAAATGGATGCCGACGTACTTAGGTCTATGACAGCTGCATACAATTTTCTAATCTATCGTGCTACCAGAAATAAATGCGTAAAGTTCGCTCTGGCTACGTGGTCCTACTGTTCGGATGTGAGTTCCTTCAGGACAATTTCGTCCACTTTCCCAAGTCGTACTCTTGTCGGTATTCCCAAATCGTACCTTTTCCTGTCTCGTCCACGTTCCTAGATTGTCCACTTTCTAACTCGTCCTAGATTCGTCCATAGTTGTTGTGAGTTTGTGTTCATCTATTGAATGGAATTCGATGAAATACGGTACACGGGCAAAGAAATACCGGGAAAAGCACAAAGGGTAATTTTTATCTTCTATTTCATTTTCCCGAAATTCCCGCGGAAACGAAGTCCCAAGGCGCAGCTAGTTAATTGATATCCTAACTAATATTATAAAAGTGAAAGTGAGTTTGTTTGTTTGTTACCTCTTCACGCTTTATCTGCTGAACCAATCTTTCTGGAATTTCGCATACACATAGAAGTACGAAGAAGGACATAGGGTACCTTTCATCCCGGGCAAAGGCACTGTTCCCATGGGAAATTC